>LNAC01000780.1:576097-621661 GCA_002007465.1 Ailurus styani
TGCGTCTGGAGTCACCATCTCCCCCAGGGCAGGATGGGTCCGAGGCAAGCGGCTGGTGGACAATGCCACTAACCCTTCACAGACGGCCGCAGGTGCAGACACACACGTGTAGCAGTGGCGCCCAGATCCCCACCCAGTGTCCCCAAGCTCTCGTGCCTGGATCATACCACCCAGGGCTGGACAGAGGTAACCTAATGCTTTTCCTCCTGGCCTGCAGAGTCGAAGTTCTGCCTCGTGCTTGTAGCTGGGCATAACCAAGCCACAAGCCTGCTTGTTCCAGTTGTAACCTCCATACCAAGGGTAATTGAAAGTGGCGCACGGAATCTCACACAAGTCACTTGAGGAAAGTTATTTCAGACTGTGCCAAGCATGGACGGCCTTTACCCTCCACTGTCCTGTCATGTCTAGTCACACCCAGTGCCCCCGGTTCCCCTAGCAGACGAGTTTACCACTGTGACGCTTAATGCATCTTGATGTCACTCACAATAAAAACCACCAAGACAACAGCATTAATATAAAGATATATTCCATAAAAGAGTTTGGCAGTCAAAGAAAAGCATCACACTTCCTGAAAACACAAGCATTCTTCTTCCTCTAGTCTACAGAGAAAATTATAAAGAAAAAACAAAAAAACAACAACAAAAAACCCAGAAACAAAAATCATAACATCATCCACAAACACCCACCAGTATCCACCACACTAGCATGTACACTTCGGCAAGTCAGTGAAGGTAGCACTCGATCCCTGAACGAGGAGGACAGAACTGGTATGAGACCCAGAGAAGCAATAGAGAGGAGCCCAGCCAACGACGCACAATCGCCCCAGCCATCCCCGGCGGGGGCACCATTCAGTACATAAGACAGACTTCATTTCCAAGAGCAAGCCCAGGACAGCCCCGCCAGGGAGGGTGGACATGATCACCACAGACATCCTGACCGGGGACAGTGAGGGGGGTCATCAAAAAGTTAGCAAAAAAAGAACCATCCCGAGCTTCTACCCAGCTGCGGGCTGGGGTCTCCGGCTCGACACAGGGGCCCGGCCACAGTTCCGCTCTCCAGGGAGAGGCAAATGCCAGGCCGGCCAGCGGCCCTTAGCATGTGGCCTCGACAGGAGCCCTGGACACAGGTTCCAGGCTGGACGGACATCTCTGGCTGGGGCTCCCTGGCCTTGCGGGGGGNGGGGTCAGGATTCAAGTTCCAGGTGACGGTTTCAGTAGCACCAAGACCAGAAGACGGTGAGGCCTAGCTGGGGAAGGGAGCCGGGATGTGAGCCGGGGTGCACAGAGGAAAGGGGAACGCGTGTGTGCACGTGGGTTGTGAGGGATGAAAAGGAGAAGTTGATGGGGTTGGTTCTTGAGACACTCGAGGGAGCTGAGAGGGATGGCTTCAGTCCCAGACACCGTGTAAGGCTGCTTGGAGGGAATGCCAGAGGAAATGAAGAAATGGTGTGAGAACATTCTTATCCCTATAAATAAACTATTTACACACTTTCAGAAAGAGAGAGCCAACTCTCAGAGGAGAACCTTGCCCGTGCCCCCCTCCCCTGTGCCATCGGGGCACAATGCTGTTGAGACTGGAGGCAGGTCTTGCCCCGGGAGGGGCAGCCAAGGAGGCACTCCGTGGCACCCGTGCACACGTGGCTCGGGCTTCCTTGGACACGGCTGAGGACCCCGCAAACACCCCCCGACTTGTGCAGACACACCGGCTCCGCTGGCACGGCCCACTTGTGCCACTTCCCCTCCCCAGTTCCAGGCGACACCCTTCTGCTGCTGGGAGAAGCCTCGTCCATGTTCGCTGGGCCCCCACCCATTCACAGCAGATGTGGCTGCCCTCCGGGCCAGCGTCAACAACACAAGTGTGGAGGCCGGGTGCCCTGCAGACACACTCAGTCTCCCAGAGAACCAAGTAAGGCTCTTTCCACAGCGACAGGACCCTTCTGTGCCTCAGAGTCCTCACCCCCGCTTAAAGACACGGTCTCCGTCTCTGGGCAGACCCCGAGCAGGGGTTTCTCTGTCACAAGTCCGAGCAGGTCAGAGGAGCTCCTCAGTCTTCAGCACCAGCAAACAGAAACAGGGAGGTCGCGTCACGCTGATGCCGAAGACAGGGTGCTGCCTCTGGCTGGGTGCATCCACTTCTCTCCCTCTGGATGTCGAGTTGACAGCAGTGAAGGGCTCTGGCCTCCACGGCGTGGCTCAGCTCTGCTTGCTCATCTCTGCTCCTCAGAAGTGATGGCCTGCCTTCACCGCCTCAATGTCCGAGATCAAGGTCTTTGCCAGGAAGATGCCAAAAATCTGAAACCAAAGCAGGAGAGGCTGTCAGTGCTGGGGCCCGATAGGAGAAGCCAGGCGCAGCGAGCAAGGTACCCAGGGCCCGCTCTGCAGAGCCTGAGGACGAAGCACAGAGGGAAACAACGGGGCCTGTGGCAGAACAAGACCCACCCACCAGTGAAGAGGGAGTCCTGGGGTCTGTTTTGCTCTGTCCCTGGGGCCTAGAAGTTTGGGGCAAATGGCAGGCAGCAGAGAAGGCCTGCCTCTGACAGGGCCACGCACATCATGTACCGTGCGCTGCGGCACACTTTGTACCCACGGTTAAACCAAAAATAACAGTCACCTGACTGGTTTTGACGTAAAATAATAAATCTTGACGTTTCCTGTAGACCTGGATTCCACGATAAAAACAAGGTTCTCCCTGATTTTAGCTGTGCAGCCGTCTCACCTCGGTGACCAGCATTGTCACATGGGAAGACAGTTTTTCTACCAGGAACAGACCAATGTGAACTCGGAAATCTTGGAATTTTGCTTATTTCCCCTTTAAATTCTTGTTGTGGTTTATATTTGACAAGTCAGTCCTTCTGAAGTCTGAATGCTCTGCCCGTTTGGCAAGTAAATTTGCTCTTTCCTTTTCTAGATACTTCTGTGTCTAAGCTTCCCTTTGTGATCACTCAACACACGCTTGTGGGGTGAAGGAGGAAGGAGTGTGTGGAAGGTCAGCAGTCCCCGGGCCGTGTCACGCACCCTCTTCACGGCAACGTCGGAGCTGAGCACTGCACTTGCCCCACGGCGGTGGCGGCTGTCCCAGAGGCTGCGTGGGGGCGGCCAGCTTCTCCTCCCAAGCCCTGGGCACCCCGGACAACTCCTGGTTCCTCTGACTGGCACAGTTCTTGCCTCCCCTCCCCGTCCCCCTTCTCCTGCCAGCCGCCAGCCAGCCAACTCACCGCTCGGCCCCCCGTCTCCCCACATGTGAAATCTGGTTCAGATGAACAGGTGAGACCCACCAGGACAAAAGGCAGGGGGAACAAACCTGTAGCAGGGAGATGGCGATGAAGACACCAGCCACGATGTAAATATTGCGCGGAAGCCAGCCCTCCAGCGCCTGGATGCAGCCTTTTGTGAAGATGGACTCGTCCCACTTGCTCTTCAGCTGAAGGGAAACACCACAGCGACCTGAGCCCAAGACAGGCAGGGGGTCCCCACCCCAGCTCCCCAGAGGGCTCCCACGGCGGGCACGGTGAAGCTCAGGGAGAGCCAGGGAGCCAGAAGGTGGGTGCCAAGGACAGACAGAACTCTCCAGGGCAACTGCCTCCACCCACCTTGGTCTCTGCCCCCTCCCCAGGCAGTCCGCATCTTCAGAGTCACAGTCATAAGCCAACGGGCACCTTCCAATCCGGACCCCTACTGGAGGCTCAGTAGGCACACAGGAGAACCCCTCCGCACACACCGCCCACCCTCCCTGCGACCCACCTGCATACAGCCTCGCCCATGGCAATACTGATGGAACAGTAATCCATTTCAGTCGGGTGAGGGGCTGAACTGTATCCCCCTAAAATTCAGAATGTGACTGCACTTGGAGACAGGGTGTTTGAAGAGGGAATATGACCCATAACCGTAACCCTAACCCTGAACTGAATCCTCTGGAAAGGTCTCTGAACAGCAGGATATTGGGCACATACTCATACCCTCACCCTAGCCCCTAACCCCTGCCCTTAATGATAACCCTAACTCTAAAGTTATCCCTCCAGAGAGGTCTCTGAACTGCAGGATAATAGGCATGTACCTTCGCACTGTCCCCAGCCCTAACCCTAACCACTATGCTGGCCCTAAACCAAACCCAAACTCTAGATCTGAAGGAAAAAAAGATGTGTTACATATATACAACGGATTATTACTGAGCCATAAAAAAGAATAAAATCTTGCCATTTGCAACAACGTGGATGGAGCTAGAGAGGATTATGCTAAGCTAAATAAGTCAGAGAAAGGGAAATACTATATGGAAAAAAAAGGTAGATAAATTAAAATGAGTTAAAATGAGATTATCAGGTAGGCCCCAATCCAACATGACTGGTGTCCGTATAAAAAGTGATCAGGACACAAAGGCAGAGGGAGGACTGTGTGGGCACCACACAGGAGAAGGCAGCCACCTACAAGCCCAGGAGAGGCCTCAGACCACCCTGCCAGCACTCTGATGACAGACTTCTAACCTCGAATTTGGAGGAGACAAGTTTCTGCTGTTTCAGCCACAGTCTGTGGTACTTGGTTACGACAGCCCTACAGTCTAGTGCAAGTGGCAATAAAAGGACAATGCTGGTACAGGCCCGTCCCTGTGTAACGGATGGAGGTCCCTGCAGAAGGTCCGGTTCGGGCCTCCCAAACTGGAGGCACACCTCCCTGGTGTCCATGGCCAACAGGAGGGGCGCCCGCAGATGCCCCAAGTTCCCTCCTTCAGAACAGCAGTCACTCATACCACCCAAGGCCACCGAGCAGTGTCTGGGGGGAGGGGGACACTCACTTCTCTCCACCCTCACACCCCCTGAGGCCTGAAGAAAGCCCTAGAGGACTGAGCCTTTCTCCTGCCCCGAGACCTGTCTTCCTCCTCATTGTCACCCCCCCTCCATGTGGCAGCTAAACCAAGCCATGCGCTCCTGCAGTTTCATACTGAACTCCTATAAAACAGACACCCCCGGGACTCCAAGGAGCCATTAAAAATATAGCCTCTGTTCCCCAAACTCATCTGACCTCTTTCTGCGAATGCAATGACTGCTAGACTTTGTGGCTGTGGTTCACAGGCTGGGTTCACCCCCATCCCTGTTCCCAGGGGTCCTGCTCCCAGCGGCTCCTACCCAGCTCGCTCCCGGCTTAGATGGCCCCTCCCCGAGTCTCACCCACTCCAATCTGCACTTGTACTAAATCAGGAAGTTGGACCACAGGGAATAAACCCAACAAACTCAAAGTTGTATGCCTTGGGCGCTCACCTGGGTCCTGACGTCATATCCACACTGTGTGTTCACAACTTTTTGCTGTAAGAAAAACAGAAAAAATTGGTCATTTTTGTTCTCTTGGGAAGCCAGTGGTAGAAGGCTCTAGAAAAGTCCCAACCAAACATCAGCAAACACCTGTACAAATTCCATTAAAGCTCACGTCCTTTAATCCTGATGCCAACTAACCTTTCATACTAGGACAAAGGTTGGCCAACTGTGTGTGTGGGAGACATGTCTATGTAGCAACTATTCAAGTCAGCTCTTGGGGCAAGAAAGAAGACACAGACAATACATAAATGAATGTGCATGGCCACATTTCAGTAAAACTTCACTTACGGACACTGAAATTTAAATTTCATATAATTTTCATCCATCACAAAATATTATCCTTCCTTTCACTTACTGTCAGCCCTTTAAAAATGGCTGTAACTACTCTTGGCTCGCAGATCATAGGAAAACAGAGGAGGCTGGATCTGGCGCACGGGTCAGTTTGCCAGTGCCTGTGCTGGGAGATGAAAGTTCTGCTCGCTCAGTATTTCGCAGTCACAGTAAGGAGCACAAGCGCTGGCTGTGCGGCTGCAGCAAACTAGAGCTTCCTGGGCTGGGGAGTGGGTCATGTGACAGTGGCTCTGCCCTGCTTGCTCGGAGCCCCGGGGCACCCAGTACCAGGTACCCAGGAGCACAACAAGAACTATAAAGGGCTTAGTTCTAGCAAACATTCAGGGCTCCTTCGCAGGTCACCCCGAGAGCCCCGTTTCTGGAACCCAGGGACCCGGGCCATAGGCTGGGAAAGAGAACAGGTGAAGAAGAAAGGTGAGAATCCTCCACCACCCCAAATGGTGAGTACCCCCACCTCCCCCGTGGGCTTCTGTGCACCGGGCATTTTCTCCAGAGGACAGTGAAGAGGGCGGCCCAGGGCTCACCATATTTCTAGCATTTCGTCCAGGCACCCCGAGTGAGAGCCCCTCAAGGGATGGACCCGACTGGTTTCCTCCTGCCTCACGCAGAACACTAGGGCAAGGGCAGGTCATGCGAAAAAGTGCCTGGGGTTGACACACACAGGGCTTGGGAGCTGCAGACCCTGCAGTGATGTGCGGAGGGAGCGCAGAAGCAGCCCAGGGCCGCCGGAACCGCTGCACGTCCCGCGGGCGGGCCAACTCACCGCGGGGTCCGGCACGCAGCAGGAGAAGGGCACCCCACACTTCTCACGGCTGTAGCTGGCGCCACTGCAGTTGAAGTAGACGTTGAGGTCCCAGTCTTCAGGCCCATATGCCCCGCAGCACTGGTTCTGGGGTCACAAGAGCCGAGAGCTGTCAGGGTCTCTGGCTCTGAGCCAGGGCTGTGACTACCCACAGGGGATCGGGGACACGAGGGGAAGCCCCGCTCCACGTGCACACAGAGGAATCCAGGACCCCCATTGACCTCCCGCATGCACAGCTGCTGAGCGTGGTGACCCAGGCAGACTTTCAAGAAGGAAACCTCGGCGAGGACCCCCCGCCCCAGGTCCAGCATGCAGGACCGCCTCCGCCGTGTCCCCTGGCCTCCGCTGGGACCTGGCACTCAGGTCCAGACCCTCCTCCCCGTGGGGCTTCCCGTTCTTCCCCTCCCCTCAGGCCAAAGCGGATTCCTCTCTCTCCTCGGAGACCCTCAAGATCTGTGATGCGGTTCTCTCGAACCCTCCCAGTTAACCCCTCCTTGTGGGCAGTGAGTGTGGCTTCCTCCCAGAGAAATTTCCAAGCTGGCCTTACTTCCCTTTATGTGCCTCTTTACAAAAAACAGCTGCTGGACGTCTACTCCCAAGGCAGGAATCATGAGCGGGGTGAAGAGTCACACAATCATAGCTCAGCCCCCCTAACCTGGGGTCTCTGCACCCCCCACTGTCTGGTGTAGTAGGAAACAGAATCGCCACTCGTCCACAGACTTGTAAAACCAAACGCTGAAAACAGCACGGTGATGTCAAGGACCTCCCAGACCAGGAGCAGGCTCTGTTTTCACACTCAACCTGGCTGCTGACATGGCTGTGGCCGTGATCACAACAGACACGTGACCAGGGTTCCTGGTCGTCTTCTTTTATTTCTAAGATAAAATCCCACATCCCCCCACTTTACCCTGCCATGGTTCCAGCTGCTTTCATGATTCCCAAATATTTCAGCATGAGGAATTTCCATCATTTACGGAATGGCCCTGGACAACGTATTTTCAAGGGGAAAGGACGCACTGGAGAAGAGTGCCTTGTCTTCGAGGCTAGCGGGGGGCAGGGGCACCTGGGCGCCCCCGAGGCTCTGGGACAGCGGGGGAAAGCGGGGGACAGCGGGAAGGCTCAGTGAGGGGGGGGAGGGCATGGCTGAGGTGGGATTTTCGCAGACAAGTGACGGTCACTATTACGACACAAGAAGGGTCTCTGGTCACATCAAGTGGGTTTTGTCAGATTCCGGAATATACGACATAGGGTAATAAACAAGTTTTAGTGAACATGAGAGCAGACCAGAGTTATTTTTAAAGCTTGCTTGCTTGTTTTCTCCTCAGAACCCAAGTGTTCCACGTGAAGTCCCTGGAGAAGCGAGGGTTTCCGGCAGCGCACAGACGGACCACACGATGTCCTTGTCCCAACCAGTGGCCGGAACGGGCCCCCCCCAGGGCGGGGACCGCGGTGGTCCAAGCCTCCAGGTGCAGCCGCACACAGGGGAGACGGAGGCCAGATGGAGTCAAGGCCAAGGCCTGGGATGGCTCAGACAGCCCCCTGGGGACATATTCCAGGGAGGTCACATTCCTCCCCATCTGGGGAAGCTTCCTCCAGGCAGCTCTGCCCTCTCGAACAGGAAGGGGAAAAGGTCCCGGGGAGGAAGGGGACAGGAATAGACTCAGACGGTGAGTCATGCGCCGGGGAAGAGGAGACGCTCCGCCCCTGGGTACCCACAGTGCCTGGGGACCTGCGGCCGCCCGCGTGGCCAGGACCCGAGAGACCTGGGCCCCTGGGGGAGGGTGACCAAGGGGGCAGCCAGACCGCCTGCCCCACGCAAATGGGGGAGCACATGCCGCAAACATGCTCACACAGCCAGGCAACCGTGAGCGGGCAAAGCTAAACTGACCAGAGGCCAGAGCGGCCCCTGCCACAGCCTCCCCGCCACCTGCTGCCTGTGTGGAGGAGAGATGCCCCGGTTCCCCACTGGCCGAGGCCCGAGCCATGTGCAGGGCCAGAGGAGCCCACGCTCTACCCGGGAGGCCAGCGCAGGTGGTGCTTACCGCTTTCTGAAGGGAGTCGATGAGGTTCTGCAGGTCAATGTCGTCCCGGTAGGATCTGATGTTGCTCTCGAAGAACTCCCGGAAGCGGTCCCTCACCCAGTCCTGGAAGAGGAAGGCCAGCACGGCCACGGCCAGCTCCAGGAAGAAGATGAGCACGATGGTACCGCAGAACTGCGAGGGGGCGAGAACGGGAGCGGGAGCCATCACACCTCTGGCCTCCAGCCGCCACAAAGCCTCCTCTGACCCGGGATCGATGCCTGCCACAAAGAGTGTGAGCTCCACCCCGAGACACGAGCCAGCGCCCCCGGGGCTCTCACGGAACTGGCTGGCAGCCCTGCCCCCTCTGTAAATGGAGAGGGGCACCCCCGCCCACGTCACAGCATCATTGGGAAGAGAAGAGTGAAGGATGAGTGGCTCCAAGCCACTGTGTCACCCATTTCCTGTAGGCAGCCACCCTCCCCAACAAGGAAGCCCCATCCCGCGAAGGAAGGGCTAACCCACCCCGCCAGGCCACCCGCTCCTCTGGGCAGAGCCTGTGCCCCAGACACAACGCCGGACCACTCCTCGCACATACGACCATCCAAGTTGCTAGAAATCTACTGTCGCCCACACTTCAGGGACAAGGAAACAAAGGCTCAGTCAGGCATATGGCTTGCTCGAGGTCACGCAGCTCACGCACAGGACATCTGAATGCCTCTGTATGTGTCAAGACCTCCCCAGAACCACAGTGCCCCTGGCCACCACAGCGGTCCACACAGGCCCACCGCAGCCGCACCCCTCCCACCCGGCAGACTTCCAGCCAGCAGTGAGTGAGTTCCCCCCGCCGTCACCACCACTGGTCACCTGCGCTCTAGGCTGCGTGGCCATGGCAGGCGAAGGTCTCAGACCAAGACAAGGGGAAACACCCGCACACGCACGCACACACACACACACACACACACACACGCACCAGGCCCTCCAAAACCTAACCTCTTTTCACACAGAAGGAAAATACTAAATATATTTTTAAGAGAAAAAGAAAAAAGAAAAAAATGAGAAAAAAAACCCCACACATGTTTTGCTTTTTAAATTAAGCTCAGGGAAGAGAAAGTTTGATCTAATAAATTCAACAAATAATATACTGCAAAACACGATTATGTGTTTTCCCCACCTGGTGCTATTTAATTTTAACTGAACGCATTTCAACGTGAATTTGTATCTAAATATAAAACCAAACTCTAAGTAACTGGCAGTTCTGCCAGGAAATTAAGGATTCTGCATTGCACATCCCAACACACACACACACACACCCTGGAGGAGGGAAACGGTTTCCTAACTTTACTGGCAACATCTTTTGATCTTAGCCAAGAAGGGCAAAGGTGAGTAGCAAACAAACAATTCTTTTAGAACTTCTGAGGGAAATAAGAGGCAAGGGAGGGGGAGAGGAGCCGGCTACTTAGCCATCTCTTCTCGCCAGGAGCTGAAAACCAGAGGGGCCCAACTTCTCCAAGGATGAGGAGCTGGCTCAGCTGACTGTTTCCTGAAATCTTACCGGTGGGTGGGCAGCCTCCTCCCGGCACTGCTGGCACCGGGGGCGGGGGAGGGGGGGGTCCTGTAAGAGCTACAACCCTCTCCGGCCAGATAAGGGGTAAGCCTGGCCAGCAGAGCCCACACCGCCCTGCCCCCGTATCTGTGGCTACTCACAAACTTGAGCAGACAGATGTTCTCCCGCAGGGCCCCCACGCAGCCGGCAAACCCTAGCGTGAACATCACCACGCCCACCATCAGGACCAGCACCACAGGGTCGATTCCATGCAGCCGGGTCACTTTGGTGAGGTCGGACAGCACCCCCTAAAAGAGGCAGAGAAAGCATCAGCTTCAGGGAGTCAAGGGTGCTGGCAGGGGGCAGGGGGCGCCTAGGTTGGGTCTAGAGCTACAATAAGGACAGGGACTGGTCTTCTGAGGTTCGGTCCTGTCCCTAACAGCCAGGCCAGAGTACAGAGCATGGCCCCTGCCCACTTGCCCTCTTAGGGGCCCCTCTGCCCACAGATCCTTGCCTGCCTTAGTTCCCAGGGCCCTTGCATACAGCAATCCTGGGCTGCACCTTGGCTCTGAGTCCCTTCCAGGCAGACCCTACGCTTTTTTTGGAGACTGCAGGGTGCCTATGCCAGCCCTGGAGTGGCGGGGGGGGGGGGGGGGGGGGACCCTTTTGTGGCGGGGNAACCCTTTGGTCTCTGGTCCAGGCACCTTAGGGCCAGGGCCTCACCCTGGCCTCTGGCCATGTGACAGCTTACTCTGTACTCAGTTTGTGGAGAACCCCACTATCCTGGGCTGAAAACAGCTTCAGTATACACACTGCTGTGGGAACACCCAAAGGCAGATGAAGGCGGCACTGCCCATAAAGCCTTCTGTGATGATAGGAGGTGTTCTGTATCTGCACTGTCCCAAATGGTAGCCCCTGGCCCCAGGTATTACGGAGCATCTGAGCTCATGTTTCATTTTAACTAATTTAAATACATACAGTCACATGTGGCTAGTGAGAACCAAAACCGACAGGGCAGTTCTACAAGATTCAAAGGAGGAAGGAGCGGGCGCCTGGGTGGCTCAGTGGGTTAAAGCCTCTGCTTTTGGCTCAGGTAATGATCTCAGCGTCCTGGGATAGAGGCCCGCATCGGGCTCTCTGCTCAGCAGGGAGCCTGCTTCCTCCTCTCCCTGTCTCTCTGCCTGCCTCTCTGCCTACTTGTAATCTCTCTGTGTCAGATAAATAAATAAAATCTTAAAAAAAAAAAAAAAAAAAAAGGAGGAAGGAGGAAGAAGCTAGTGACCCGGCACCCAACGGGTCCCAGGCTAGGGCAGCCAGGTCTCTGCTCAGAGCTCAGCCGGAACTGCTGCTGTTCAGGAGATGGCCACATGGTGGCGATATGAGTCATGGTTTGCACAGGCTTGTGGGGTTTGTCTGCAGGACCAAGGGACATTGCACTTCAGCTCCTGCCCGTTAGGTGTTCACAGGCTATCTTGAAGATGCCCAAAGCCCAAGGTGGATCTTATTCAGCTGCAAAGGCCATGGCAAGAAAGCCCATGGATCTAAGTGCTCCTGCCTCCATCTCCTGAAACCCAAGGGAGCTTCCACGGAAGGGATAAGAGGATCCTGGGTCTGAGGCTCAAGAGGACGCTTTAGTTCCCACTGTTTCCCGCCTAGCTCAGTGCACCTTACTCCACCTAGCTCCTTCTCTCTCCCCTCTTCCAGCCTCACTGTATTGAGGGTCCTCCTTGGCTCTTAAGACCTCCCAGGCAAGCACCCACCAGCAGAGCAGAAGGGGGCACCGCAGCTCCCGAATCTAGCCCCCTCCTCAGAGCTTCCACTGCCCCTTGTCCCACCAGACAGCCCGGTCTCCCCACCTCCCGTCTCCTGCACAGGCTGGGCAAGGAGGTTCACAGGTGTGGGAGCCACTGCCCCTGCCCCACAGGGCACCCAGGGCGCATTAACACAGCCCTGCTCCCGATCTCAGAAGGACGAGAACTCCAGGAACAAACATGACTGTGTTCAGGGAGCTGCTGGCTCCCAGAGGCACAGGCAGGAGCAGAAGGTGGCCCTAGGCATGCCCCGGACACAACAGCAGACAAGCCCCCAGGCCGTGTGAGGCTTCTGGGAACAGCAGAGAGGGCTCTCCACACTCACGGGGCCCAAAACCCCAGCCCAGCCCAGCCATGGCCTCTAGCAGTGACCCCACCACGGGGAAGCAGAGCCAGTCCCCAGACTCCAGGACATCTCAGATCAGCTCAGTAACCACTTCTCAGAGCCGGCTCTGCGACGACCAATGGCTACAAACCTACAAACCATTACTCCAGGCAAGAATGTGTGTTGGGCGGAAGTCTGGAGGAAGAAGCAATTAAAGCTGAACACACCTGGTCTGGGCTCCCTGATGCTTCCAGCCCTGGTAACAGTGGCACCTACCTTTTCACTCCATGCCCACAGTCCGACTCCAAGGAAGACAACTCCAGCCAGCTAAGCAGGGGAGGGTGGAGGGAAGGGGAGAAGTGGGGAAGGAGGGAGAGAAGGAGAGGGTTAGTTAAGTCCAAAACCAGCACCATGAACGTGCTTCTTTGAGGAGCGTCCACATGGCTGGTCAAGGGATGCTCTTGGCTCACGTCCATGGAGGTGGACCAGGGGCAAGGCAAGCCCTCGGTCCCTGCAGGCGATGCGAACTCTACCCCAGAGCAAAGAGATAGCCAGATGTTTGGGATAACTTACACCTACCTTCCCTGAACATCTGGCCAAACTCCTTCTACCCCAACGGCCCCCGCCACGCTCCACAGAGCAGACAGCAAGATCCTAGAGCAGTCTGCCCTTGACACTGTCGGGTCAGAGACAGCAGGACAGCCCTGCCCAATTTCTCCCACATTCCCAAAGCCTCCGAAATCACTTCAGTGCAGGATCCGGTGTAAAGAAGACACAACCCTCTGTACACTCACGGGCTCCCTGGGCCAGAGAGCCTCTCTCCAGAGCCCTGGGAACCGCCATGGGGAAGCAGGGCCTGTGGCACCTGGGCCACAATTGTGCTCCACATTATTAGTTACTAGGTTATTTGTTACAGAATTAAAATAGGCCTTTGCTAAACAATGCATTCACCCCAGAAAAGGAGCACCCCCCCCCACTGGGACCAGGCTGCCTCACCTGTACCACCATGGGAAGCCCCCCGCCCAAAACACCACACAGGTTTCTAAACCAGAGAAGATTTTTTCCATATAAAACAAACACCTGATCTCTGCAAATGACGCTGCCTATTTTTCTGCATAAGTTCTTTATACCACACTGCCATCCGCCTACCATTCATCAGCACCTTCTGCTAAATCACGGGGCCAGGTCTGTCTAGGACTCACCTCTCCAAGGCATATTCTCACACTTTAAAGCCCTCCGTGCCTCCTTTGTTCACTACTGGCCCCGGGGGGATGGAGTGGGAAGGCAAGGCCCTTTACAGAAAGCCCCCCGGGAGATCTCAACCTTTTCAAATCCCAGACCGCCTTCAGGGAATGCTTGCGTGCCCAATATTTGGGACAGGATTTCAGAGGGTTCACACACCCTTCACCGCTGGTTCCCACAGAAGCCCTGCCTGCACCTGATCCTTCCATTTTACAAAGCAGAACATGGGCCCAAGAGGGCCAAGATCAAAACACCCAGCAGTAGAGGAGAAGGGCCTAGATCTCAAGTCATTCAGCAAATACCGCCTGAGGCCCTCCTAAGCACCAGGCCCCATCTCCGTCACTGGGGTCAGCCCAGAGGACGCAGGCAAAGCCCCGGATGCTGTTGGACCTTCAACTCCAGGGAATGACATGCAGTCCTTCATATAGCACATTGGTTTCGCAACTCTTCAGCCCTCCCGCTGAATTAACTAGTCGCTAAAGGCCTCGGTTTTTCTTGATGGGGTGCATGAGCACTTTCTTTCCCTCCCCAGGCATCTTCCACTGCAGGGCAGGCAAGCCCAAAGGTGACCAATCACTGCCCACTGGATCCAGCAGGCTTCCCTCCCCGCCATTCTTCAAGGTCCCCAATGACTTAGCCTCTTGCGAGAATTGGAGGTCAAGTCTTTTTTCTGTTTATCTGACCTGACCAGACACAGCTGGTCATTCCCTCCTGCACTGGTCTGGTCAGCTTTGGGGACACGAAGCACTGGTCACTCTTCAGCCTCTCCTGCTGGCTCCCCCTCCTCCAGGCACCTCTACACACTGGTAAGCCTCACTGCTCCGTCCGGGACCCCTCCCCGTCCACCGAGCTCTCTAGATGAGGCCACAGTCACATGGTTTGAAAGACCATTTCTACACAGCTGACCCACAAATCCGAATCTCCATACCCACGTGACTTGTGCACAAAGAGAGCTGACAACATTTCAGTCTTCACATGCCCCCAAATGGAGCCTTGCTTTCCCAGCCTCAACCAGCCCCTGCCAACTCTTGACCTTCTCATTAAATGGCACCATGGCTGCCTCACTCAGTTGTTTAGATCAGAAAACCTATACCTCATGCCCTCCAAATGCATTCAGAGCAAAAGCCCAGCCTGGCCCAGGTCCACGGTCAAGCCCTGCACAGAGGCATCGGGATCGGGACAGGAGCTGTCCTGGAAGCTGTCCCTCCCTGTGCCGGTGTCCCCAGCAGCACCGCAGCCCCTGCCTAACCGATTTCCATGACAGCCTCCCTCCCGCCCAGCACCGCGGCAGACAGTGAGAGAAAGCTGTCCATCCGGGACCCCCCGGCTGAGTCCCGGCCAGCTCCCTCCCACCGCAGCCCAGATTCCCTTCTCTCACAACAACTGGGCACTAAGGAAAGGGCTCATGGTTTTTTCCATTCTGTTTTAAAGGAAGAACTAACATGAACTTACAACAGAAAGACAGGACCCGGCAGGGTGGGGGGATCACATGTCAGATCATGGGTTCAATGAACACTGGCCCGAGGCAGGAACTTTGGGGACCAATTCTAGAGATGAGGAGACTGAGGGAGGACCAGACAGGGGAAGTGGCTTGTCTGGGAGCTCACGCAACAGCCCCGTGAATGAGCCAGGCCAGGACACGTGCCAGCTTCCCCCAGCTTCCCGTGGGGCCCCTTCCCCAGATCTCTCTGGGGCAGATGGTCCGTGGGGATGGGCTGTTGTCCCTGGCGGCCAACCATCTGGGAGCGACAGTTCAGCTGGGTGCTTTCCAGCCTCGGAGTAACCTCCTTTGTCTCTCTTTTATGACCTGATTAAATCCGCTCCCAAAGGATGGGGCCGGACTGCCGCTAAGCCCAAAGGGAGGCCGGCCTTGGGCCATCAGGTCTGTCCTCCACTGCAGTAACCATGGCAAGTGGCACCACTCTTTCCTGGGTGCCAAGCCCGGCATTCAATACTTCCCCTGCTTAAAGGGCCCCTCTCAAACCCCGGCACAGGTGTGTGGTACTATTACCCCTTTATCAAACAGGAAAGCTCGGATGTAGAACGACTTGGTTATCTGCTCAAAGGCACACAGCGAGCCGGTGGCAGATTTTAAACCAAACTGGGGTGTCTCCTGCCCTCCTGACAGCCCATTATCCCGCTGCCCGCCGGGGCCAGGAAGACAAGTGGTAGTCTGAGCCCCCCACCACGAGGGGCAGGCATGGGGGCCCTGTGGCATGGGAGTTCTGCAGAAGGGGCTTTCGGGCTATGCAACTCTGAAGCCCACAACCCATATCCTCAGGTGGCAAGAATCACTCCGTGTCCACTGTGTCCCATTCTGTGGCCAGGATGTAGGGCCTCCCTGGGTGTCACTGTAAAGATTACTGACCTTGCTCCCTGAGGCAAAGGCCCCCTATTCTCTGGCCACTTGGGGCTGGAAGCCCCACGGAATCCACTCACCGTGTGAGTGAGCCTGTGGCACTTTCCCCAAACAGGTTCAAGTGACAGCGGAAGTGCAGACTCCTGGTCAGGCCCTGCTAGATGGGCGGAGGGTTCCAACACCAAGCAAATTAAAAGCAGTCCCTCATCACCCACAGTTTAGTGGCCTCGGCCTCTTGTAAGACTGCATTTCGGTGTGTATGAAAGGCCTTGGGCAATTCTTGCAGGCCTCAGAGGCCTTTCTGCAGGAAGCTCAAGGCAAACCACCAGCAACAATGCAATCCTCTCAGGCTCTGCCCCACTGGCCTCTGGTTTTTGCAAATCCCCTGGCTGCCAGAGGCTGACATTCATGGGGCTGCCTATGGGAGTCCCAGAGAAAAGACCAGAAGGAGACCCAAGAGTAAGCCAAAGTCAAGGCCAGAGTTGTGCTGAACACACAGCACAAGTCAGCTGGACCTGGTTCCAGTCTCCACTCTGCAACTTCCTGGCGATGGGACTTCGTGCCAAGTCCAGGAACTCCTCTGTGCCTATGATTTCCTCCACAAAACAGGGATGACCTTTCCTGGGTCATAGGAGGGCTGCAGGGATTGGAGGAAGTATATCACAAGTGACATGCTTACCCCAGGGCATGGAGCTGGTCCAAGGGAGCCCTGCCCTCCTCCAAGGGAGGGGAGCAGAGCAGAGGCATTGAGAGGCCTTCCAGATGCCACCAGCACTTGCTGGCCTAGAGACTCTCTGCGCCGCACCCCCCAGTAACTCCCGGGTCCTGCCTTTGTCCTAAGACAAAGTCCTCCTTTCCAGAGGCATCTGTTTTATTGGGTCTCAGAGACAACGGTGAAGTAGAGTTTAGGGAAATAGGGTCTCTGAGGGCTTTTTAAGTAAGGTAAGGAAGAATGACGGCAAGAAAACAGGACAGAGTGGAAGAAGCTAGAACAGAATCTCATCTGTGTTTCTAATTCACCCTGTGGCTTTGAACAAACCATCCCTCTCTTGGACCTCAGTTTGCCAATCTGTACAACTGAGCAGTTGGAGGCCAATAATGTCCAAAGGCCTGTATATGTCCCACGGCCTGTGCTCTGCCTTCATTCATGCCAGGTGGAAACCCCACGGTCCGGGCCTCTCCAGGATAGGAAACCCGCTCTCGAAGCCTGGATAGGAAACACCAAAGATGCTTATGGCCACTTGAAACGCCAACAACTCAAATTATTGGCCAGAAAGGATTCCAGAGGGGGGAGACTCTAGACCCAACCTGACCCTGAGAGCCCAGGGGGCTGAGGGTGGTGAGTCTCGAGACTTCTGTTGGGGTTAGGAAGTCTTGCCCTTCAAGTCTGTAGCCACTCTGAACCCTAGAGAGTCCAGGGAAGGCCATTTTCAAATAGTCCCATGTTCAAAGAGTTGAAACTAAGGCACTTCTCAGTGGGAATCTGGAAGGTCTGGAAGCCGGAAGGGATACTGGAGCCCAGCTTCTTCATACAGAGGGGAGCGGAGCCCGGGGCAGGATGGAGCCTCACACGGGGTCACACAGCTATCACACACCAGCTTTCCTCCTGCCGGAAGGGTGGCTCTGAGAATAAGAAGCGCGTGTGCTCTCTCCAGCACAGCAAGCAAACACATGCTAGGGGCTCCAGTGAGGAGGGGTAAGGACTACCCAGAGGGTTCTGGGGGTAGTTTCCACAGATGTCTCTGAGTTTCCAGATAACAGAGAGCCCACCCCCACCAAGCCCCGCCCAGGAATGACTGTGTCAAGGCCTTTGAAAAGAAGGAAGGAGGAAGGGCAGAGTCATCCGATGGAGGTTAGAGGCAGCCCTCCAGGCAAGAGAGAGAAGGAGCCCCAACCGAGCCTCATCCCCTCCTTCACCCCAGTCTCTATCTACCATTGCCAGCACAGTTCGGTGAGGAACAACGGGGACAAAACCAAAATACTAAGCCAGAAGTTGACATTTCTATAGAGGGCCACATAGTAAACATTTTCAGCTTTGTGCTGGTCTCTGTTTCAAGCACTCAACTCTGCTTTTACAGCCGGAAAGCAGCCACAGATAACACGTAAACGAATGGGCAGGGCTGTGTTCCAATAAAGTTGTATGTGCAAAACCCAGCTGAGAACCAGGCTTGTGAGCCACAGTCTGCCGAGTCCTGTGCTGAACTTTCACACTGAAACCATGTGGACCTCGACACCAAAGACAGGATTTCCTTCAGCTCGGCCACACAAACACCTGGGCATCCTTGTAATTCATGTCTCCAACCTGGTCGTCTTTATAATACCTGAACAGGTTGTAGTAAATAGCCTGAAACTGTAAAAGAAAAAAAAAAAATCCCAAATGATCCATCCCCACGATGGAATTAAGTTATACAACAGTGAGAATCAGTGATCCACAACTATATATAACAGCACGAATGAATCTCACACCCAATAATTATGTCAGGTTCAAGAGACATCATACTATTTAGGAGGTACTGTAGGTTGGATGTTGTGTCCCCCAAAACCCATATGTTGGCGCCTAACTCTCAATGTGGTGGTGCCTGGAGGTGGGTCTCTGGGGGATAAACAGGATTGGATGAAGTCATGAGGGTGGGGCCTCCATGATTAGTACCTTTATTAAGAGGAAGAGAGACAGAGCTCTCTGCTGTGTAGGACTCTAGGACTCAGCGAGAAGGCAGCCATCTGCAAGCCAGGGAGAGACCCTCACCAGAACCTAACTGTGCCGGCACCCCGATCGCAGACTTTCAGCCTCCAGAAATCTGAGAGATTACATGTTTGTCGTTTAAGTCAACAAGTCGATGGTATTTTGTTATGGCAGCCTGAGCTGAACAAAACAGGAGGAATGCTTAAGTGGAAAAACTGTATCTAGCATCTAATCAAAAGTTACTAGACAGGGGTGCCTGGCTATTTCAGTAGGTAGAGTGTAGGACTCTTGATCTCAGCGCTGTGTGTTCAAGCCCCATGGTGGGCATGGAGCCTACATAAAATTAAAAAATTACAAAAAAAAATACAAAAATTTATTAGATAGGCAAGAAGGGAAGTAAATGTGATCATAACAAGGAAAAAAATTCAGTAATTAGAAAAAGACACAAACATGACAAAGAAGGTAGAATTACCTAAGACGTGAAAACAGATATTGTATGTACCCTTGGGGATTTAAAAGGAAATATAAACATAATGAGGAAAGAAATAGAAAACAGAAGGTCAAATGGAACTATTAGAAATAGAAAATACAACATTGGAAATGAAGAATTCACTAGATGGGTTTAACAGCAATTAGACACTATAGAAGAAAAGATGAGTCAACCTGAAGACAAAGCAGTAGAAAGTATTTGAACTGAAGGGCAGGGGTGGGGAATTGAACAGAGCCTCAGTGACCCATGAGACAACAAGAAATCTGAGAAGAAAAAGGGGGAGATGTGTATATTTGAAGAAATAATGATCAAAGTAGTCTTAAATCTGATGAAAACTATAAACCCACAAACCAAAGCCCAATGAACCCCAAACAGAATAAACAAAGAAAACCACACCAGCCCATAACATAATAAAACAGCTGAAATCCAGTAATAAAGAGAAACTGATAAAATGAGCCAGGAAGGGGAAGAAAGGACACATTACATACAGAGTACAATGTATCAAGATGTGTGGGATACAGAAAACACAGAAGATCTAAAATCAATGCTCTAATCCACCTTAAACAGCTAGAAAAAAAGCAAAGCAATCCCAAAGTAGAAGTGAGGAAATAAAAATAGGAGCAGGGGCACCTGGGTGGCTCAGTTGGTGAAGCCTCCAACTCTTGACTGAGGCTCTGGTCATGAACTCAGGGTCGTGAGATCGAGGCCCATGTCGGACTCTGCGCTCAGTGGGGAGTCTGCCTGAGATTCTCGCTCCTCCTCTGCTCCTCCCCACCCACCTCTCCACTCACACAGGCTCTCTCTAAAAAAAAATTTTTTAAATAATTATAATGAAAATAGGAGCAGAAATCAATGAAACAGACTGAAGGTGGATGGTGGTAACAACTGCAGAAGAATGTGAACGGACCTAATACTCCTGAACTATGCATCGAAAAAAGACTACAATTCTAAATCATCCTGTGTGCTTTACTACAATTTTCAAAAATAAAATTTAAAAATACTTTTTAAAGTCTTTAAAGATATCAGTGAAATTCAGAACAGAAGAACAATAGAGAAAACATCACCCAAACTAAAAGAAATCAGATCTGAGAGTCCACCCTAACGTAGAGTGACAGGACGCAGACTGATGGTTTGCCTGCGGACCGGGTGCAAGGGAATGACTGCAGAGGGGCACAGCACAGTTTCCAAAGTGACAGAAAGGTTTTATATCTTCACTGGGGTGACGGTGGTTACATAGGAGTATACAGCTATCAACTCACCGAACTCTACACTGGAAACGGGTATTATTCTATCAAACTTACACCTCAATGTATTGAGGTGGTATTTTTAAAAGTGTTTCTGGGGGAAGAAAAAGAGAGAGAGAGAGAATAGAAAGATGGGAACCAAGATGGAAATAGAGTGCCCTCCTGCACACAAGACAAATCAGTAGACTGGGTCATGCCAGCTAACTACTAGGGGAGGATGCAGACTTACACACATCACCGGTTGGCTAGACTTGACCCCACCCCGGGTGCGTGTAATAGTCACGTGCCCTGGGCAATGATCACAGTGCACTGTGAGGACCCTTTGTCGGAAATCCTGCTGATGATCCTGGTTTCCCATGTGCCTAAGTGAGATCAGGAGCTGAAGCCCCTGCAGGGTGTGTAGCATCAGGGTGTTCTAGTGGAATTCCTGATTAAGCAATCTTTGCCCTCGGCCTTGGCAAGTGCAGCTGTGGAAAAATAGACACACACACACACACACACCCAGGAGATAAGGCGGTCTATTTCCTATGAATTGGGGCAGCCCTTCTAGAGAAGTAATTTTGACTGTATAAATGTGTCAGCCAGGTCAAAACAACATACACACTCTCTGACCCATTTAATCTCGCTCCTGGGAATCTATCCCAGCAAATAATTTCCCTCCCTTGCCCAAAGTGAGGAATTTGTACTACACCAAAATAATCACTGCATCTTTATCTAGGGTAGTAAAAAAATTGGAAACAACTGAAACATCCAATATGGGAATTTCCAAAAATACAATGAAGAAGACTATGTGGCAACCTAGAATGTCCCATGCTAGCAGATGCTGACATGAAAACACAGACCTCATGACTGCAAGGATACTCTCAGAAAGATAGGAGAGCATGTGTGACTGCAGACAGGATGGAGCATGCAGAGGGAACGGGGTGAAGCTGGGATCCCTTGTGTAGTCTTCTAGAATTTCCACGCAATTACAAAAGTTTGTTTTGTAATGGAAAAAAGAAAAAGGTACCATTTCTGAGCAATGAAAGTAAAAATACACTACACACATTATTAAAGCCCTAGACTTTCCTCTTAGATTGCTCTCATTACCCAGAGACAGAAGCAGAGAAACTGTACTTGAGACCTGGCGGTCAGGCCTTGGGATGTGGTGTTACAGGGACAGAGGTCAGATTAAATAAGGGCCATTCTAGATCAGTCAGAATGATACAGAGACCTGAACCACGGGATGTGGGGAGTCCCCTATCAAAGGAGGTACATCGTAAAGGCCAAGGAGAATTAGACCCTCTACCCACAAAGGTGCTGGGGGCAGGGGGAGGGGGCTGACCTTTCTTTCACGCCTTCCACGTCAAACTTGCTCTGCCTGTCCTGGGTAGGGTGGCCACATGTCCTACTCTGCCTGGGACCGTCCTGGGACACACCTGTTGCTCCGGCAGAATTCTTAACGACCGCTTTCTCACCCGGAAAAGTTTCCCAACTTGTCACCCTGCTCACGAGAGGCCTTTGTGGCTTTGAAGGAAGGGACCTGAAGCCACGCTGCCCACAGAGTACAAACGCCTGTGGCTCTCTCCTCTCACCTACAGGCTGCCTGCTGCGCTCCGAAGCGAATTCCCGCCCTCCCCGAGCAGGGAAGCTGCGGCTCAGCTCGGACCTGCCCTCGGCTCCAAGAAGGCCAGGGGCAGGGGGCTCTCCTGTCGGTGGAACACAGGCTCATTGTCTGTGCCACAACGGGCCTCAGTTCTTCACTGTTAATCCATCTCTGAAATAGATCCAGGGAAGGGCTCGATCTGAACCTTTGCAGATGAAACTCGATGTTGGTGACGGGAAGTGATCCTATGGTCGCAGACGTCCTCTGAATTGTCCCCTCCAGAGGATTCACTTGGCCAGACCAGGAGGGCCCGAATTCTTTGTGGCACCAGGTGGGATGAGAACAAAGAAAGGACCCTGAGCAGCCCTTCCTCCAAGGTATACCTCCCCCAGCTGCCCCGCCTCTGCAAGTCAGAGGAGGTTGCTTTTTCATCTGCATCGTGGGAAAGCAGACACGACACAGAAGTGAGCCGCCCGAACCACTCGGACGAGGCCAGGGCAGTGGCACTCAGCACGGCCACAGTGTTGAGCAACACTGCCACCAAAACCGGCACTCTGTACCCACTCGACACGGACTTCCCCTTGTCCCCTCCCCCCGCCCCTGGCAACCACCCTCCTCCTGTCCATCTCTGGGAAACGGACTTCTCTTGGTACCACCTTTAAGTGGGACCACAAAGGATCTGTCCTTCTGTGACGGGCTTATTTCACTTGGCGTGATATCCTCAAAGCTCACCCGTGCTGTAGCATGTGCGTCACAATTTCCTTCCTTTTTAAGGCTGAGAAAGATCCCACTGCATGTACAGAGCGTGTTTTGTCTCTCTGTTCATTTGTCAGTAGACACTCGGGGCTGCTTCTGTCTTTTGGCTGTTGTGAGTAATGCTGCTGTGAACATAGGTGAGCAGACAGTTCTCTGAGACCCTGCTTTTTCATTCTTCTGGGTCTATGCCCAGAGTGCAGTTGCTGGATCATATGGTGATTCTACTTTTTGACATTCTGAGGAACCTCCATACTGTTTTCCAGAGTGGCTGCACCATTTTACACTCTAACCAGCAGGGCATGGGGGTTCTAATTTCTCCACGTCCTTGTCAAATCTGTTATTTTGGTGGGGCGGGGGGTGTGCTTGTGTGCTTAAATAATAGCCACCCCAATGGGTGCAAAATGGTATCTTCTTGCCATTTTGATTTGCATTTTCTCTTTTTTTTTTAAGATTTATTAAAAAACAGGGAGGAAGGGCAGAGGGAGAAGGCAGATGCTTAACCAACTAGCCACCTAGGCGCCCCTTGATTTCCATTTTCTTAAGTCAAAATGACATTCTGCACTTGAAACAGGGCTCACTAATAAACCAAAGAATGACTATGATTAAAAAAAAAGGCAGAGGGGCACCTGGCTGGCTCAGTCGGTGGAGCACACAGCTCTTGATCTCGGGGTCATGAATTCAAGCCCCATGTTGGGCATGAAGCCTACACACACACATACGTACATACAATTTTTTTTTTAAGTAGAAAGTGCTAGTGCCCTCCGAACACTCCGTCATCGAGGAACATTGCTTCCCTGACAATCCCGTGAGAAGAGTTGTAGGAAGCCCAGCTCCCTGCTCACCCCATATGCAGACATCAACTGCACCCGCATTTGTCACCCCAAGAGAGTATTAACAGTCCCTTGGAAAAATCTCAGCTCCGAGCTTGAGGGAGAGAGCTTTAAAAACCTGGCAGAGTGTACGGGTGTTGGCTATAAAGTATGTCAGTGTGCAGATAATTCCGAATGGGGCAAAGTGCTTGATACAACCGTGTTTGTTCTGGCTCCTAGCACGGGCCAGAGAAACGACAGGTTGCCTTCTATGTATCTGAACCTGCCTGCCGAGCCCAGGTCCGCCCACAAAGCTGCAATCCCCTCCCTCTGTTCATTGTTCCCTTGTCAAAACAAAACAAATACAAAAACTCTCTGTGCAAAACAATTATCCATGCTTTGCTTCAAAATAACAGACGGAAGAGGATGCAGGGGCGGGGGGGATATAAATTACGCAGGATCGGCTAGGAGTTGACAGATGTTGAAGCAAGGTGATGAGAACATGGGGGGGGGTTGTTAGATCGTTTGATTTTGCTTATTTCTTCCATTTCAGAGAGAAAACTTCTCAGACGATGTAAGGCTTGGCATATGACTGCATATGTTTCCAGCGACCCTGGGAGGCAGGCAGCAGGCCTGTGTGACATCCACATTTCACCATGACAACATGAAGACTAGTCAGGATCACTCTGTGTGGGTGCGAGTCCAGCCCGGCACAGGTGCAGGCCTCCCACTGCATCCACCCTGCACTTCCCGGAGGGCTCTGCACCCCGCTTCTCAGGCCTCACCCCACACTTGAGCTCCGGTGCAGAAGAAGAGAGCAATCACTGCCAAGGACCCAGCAGGGAGGCCTCTGGGTCATTCTCTCTACCAAGCTCTCTTGTGCCTCGTTTTCCTGACTGCTCCTTTTTGCCCCTTCCTGTCTGGCCCCAAGCCACACCAACTGAGACACAGACTCTCGACCACACACACCTGTCATCCTGTAGAATGCAATAACACGGCAGCACCCTTCACTCAAGCAGACTTGCTACGATTCTGGATCCAGGAGCTCCCCTATTTGAATCTGGTGCTATGGAGGTGTTATTACTGGGCCAGTTGGGAAAGCTTCCCAAGAGCAAAGAATCTATTCTGCAAAGAATGTGAAGAAATGGAAATGAGCGGGCCCTCAGCCACGGCAGCCGTAAGTTACGCTCTCACTGCAAAATTCAGGATGACCTTCAAAGGACAAGGCACAAGATCAAGCAAGCACAGCCTGGGGGTGGGAGAGAGCAACACATCAGCTGGGTGTCCAAGTGTCCAAAGTGTCAGACTGCCTGCCAAGGCCAGGAGGTCCTCCACCACACACCTGGCTGGTGGGCGGGGCCTCCAGGCGGGGCCTGGGAGGGAGCAGGGCAGGTCCAGGAAGCCATACCGCGGGGACGGATGAGGCAGCCACAGGCCTCCCCTTAGGAGAAGCCCACAGCAACCACATCGACTGTCCTGTATTGCCTTATTTCAAGGGAAATGACGGTGTTGCTGGTGACAGGTTGTCCAGGCAAAGAAAACGACGTGGGGTGAAGGGCCGAGCCACTGAATCCCACCCTGTTTCTCCAGAACAGAAACCATCCAAAACTTTAAGGTAAATCATCAGGAGATGACGCTGTATGAAATCAAGGGTAAAAGCTGAGAAGTCTTATTAAATCTGCCCTGTTTGCAAGAGTTCTGGTCCAAACAGGGCATGCCAACATCTGCAGTAGAAGCAAAATGTGACACAACAGCCATCATTCTGTCCTTCCTTCTCCATGCGCCGCCCCCCACCCCCCACACCACCAGGGCTGACAAGCAATGCTCACTGCAGGTGCAGGATCACGTCCCCTCACCCACCCGCACGGACTCAGTGTCTGCTTCTCCCTGGAACGAGCCCACTGGTGACACACACATGCTGTGCTACCTCCCCTGATGCCCTGACCATCTCCAGCCAGTGCCTGAGTTTCCTGATCTTCTTTAAGGCAAGAGTCCTTGAAAGAACTGTCCTGAGTCACAGTCTCCACTGCCTCATATCCCATTGGCCCCCTCGCCAGCTCCAAGTGGGTTTCCATCATCCCACCAGAGCACACAGCAGCTCTGGGCAGGGTCACCAACAACCTCCACCTTGTCAAAGCCAATGCCAATTTTCTGTCCTCATCCTAGGTCACCCCCGTGTGGCACAGCTAACTGTTCCTCTCTACCTGGGAGGCTTCTGCGATATGGAGTCTCCTGACCTCCCCTTGGCCCACCTACTCACAGCCAACACTGGAGCAGACCTTCCTCTTCAGGGTCACCTCTAGCAACCCAGGACTCCATACTCACACCCTCTCCTCTTCTCAGTCAACACTCTCCCTCCACGATCTCATCTAGCTACCCTTCCCCTTCTCTGATGTGGCCAAGACTTTCGTCTCCAGGATGGTCACAGACATAGGAAACGGACATCTCCATGTGGCCAAGAGACCATTCTAACACTTGTGTACCCAAATTCTCAGAACATGGTACCACCACCCATCCCTTCACTCCACAGAATCATTCCAAAACTCACAACCTACCAAGAGTCACTAAAAGAAGTAATTCTTTTATTTTAAAAGAAAATAATTCCGACTTACTAAGTATTATAAGGTCCTATGTGACCTGGTTCTTTCATGTCTCTGTCCTCACTTGTGTCCCCCTGCCCCCCCTCCCCGCCCCTGTACTCACTGAGCTCCAGCGACACGGCCTTCTCTTTGTCCCTTGCACATGCCAAGTGCATTCCTGCCTCAGGGCCTTTGCAAATGCTGCTCTTCCAGCCTGCAGCTTTCTTCCCAGACCCCTACTGGCTGCCTCTTCACGGGTACTCTGGTCTCAGCCTTTAAGTCACCGCCTTGGAATGCCCTTCCCGGACCTCCCTAGCCAAGGAGCTTCTCCCTCCCTGCTCTGTTGCTCAGGAGGCTAATGCCATTACTGGTTAAACACAAGCACCATAAGGAACAGGACTTTATTGTCCTTGTGCACTCTTACCTCCCACAGCGCAGAACAGGGCCTGGCCCACAGTCAAGAGGGCACAAAGCGACCTGCTGCCGACGTCTCGTTGGGAGCACCCCCAGGGCAGGGAAGGGAGAAAACAGACCTGCGTGTGGGCCAGAGCTCCAAGTGTGCCTGAACATCCAAGGCTGGGGTAGGGGCCCACTGGCCTGGTTTCCGACCACCCTGGCCATCCCTGTCACAGTACTTAACAGCCTGTGGTGTAATTAACTTGTCGCTGGCTCCGCCTGCCTTCTCCTCCGGAGCCTGGCAGGGGGCCTGGCCAACCGGCAGTACGTGAAGAACCATGATCTGCTGAATAAAGGACGAAGCGAGGGACCGAGGTCGCTCTTGGTGACTCACCCAGAAGACAATGTTGTAGCTGAAGAGGAGGTACTTGTACCAGCAGCTGACCTCGGCGTTAGAGTACCTGTAGTAGTGCATCTTCTGGGAAGCGGGCTCTGTGGACACACAGGGGAGGGGTGAGATGACAGGCGCAGTGGCAAAACATCACCCCCAAAGCTGCTCCCCCAGAAAGAGCAAAGGCAAGGCTCACACACAGACTCCAGAAGTCTCCAAATTGCTTCTGTGTTCCTGCACGAGTCCAGACACCACTTTACCATCAGTGCCAGCTACAGACTGGGCAGAGGTCCTGTTAAGTCAACTTTCCAAGAGCAGCCAAAAGAAGAAGAAAATTTTGGAAAGAATGGAGGATGTCAACTTTTATTTATTTTTTTAAAAGATTTTATTTATTTGAGAGAGAGACAGAGAGCACACGAGAGAGAGAGAGAGAGAGAGAGAGAGAGAGAGAGAGAGAGAGAGAGAGCTCAAGCAGGGGAAGCAGCAGGGAAAGAGAGAGGGAGAAGCAGACCCCCTGCTGAGCAGGGAGCCCAATGTGGGGCTCGATCCCCGGACCCCAGGATCTCATGACCTGAGCTGAAGGCAGACGTTTAAGCAACGGAGCCCCCCAGGTGCCCCAACTACTTTCCTTTTAGAACCCAACAGCAATCCAGGTGGGCCCTTAACTCCTCCACCACCCCTGCTGCCAAAGCAGTGGCTCAGTGGTGGGGAAGGAGGTGGGGGCCTCAAGCTGACCCCCGGGGAGTGGGCAGGACCTAGGGCCCCCAGCGAATGCTCACCCCCAGGCCCCTGTTCCCCTCCCACTTCCTGGAGCTGAGGGGGGGTGGCAAATCGTAACAGGGCCCAAGGCAAAAACAGACAAGGCTACTCAGGCAGTGAGGAGACAAGCCACCCACAACTGCCAGGAGGAAACCAGTAGCTGCCGCCTCGCCAAGGAGGGGCTGCTGCAAAATCCCTTCCTGGGAGCGGCCTCAGTGGCCCGGCCACAGGCTCGCAATGTTCTGAGCAAGCGATGCCAAGCAGGGACGTGCAAACCGCACCCCTCTGGAATGGGTGCTGTGGCCGCTCACCCTCCTGGCCACGGGGCAGCACCAACAGGCGCAGCAGCCTGGACACCGCCATTCACTCCCCTCCTCCCTTGGGGGGGATGGGAGAGTCGGGCCCGTCTGGCCTCAGAAACCAGCCAGGAAGGGGACGGGGCCCCAGCAGCCCCCGCCCCCCCCCCTCAGCACAGCTTCCACAAAAGTCCCCTCCAAGAAGGGAGTCTGAATGTGAGCCCGGGTACCGAGGGACACCACGGACACAGGACACAGGACACACAGGAGGCCTGAGCACCGCCTGGGGCAGGGAGCCGAACCCCTTCCTTCAGCAACGTGATCTGCCCTTGGGCAAGTTCCTGGCCTCTCAAGGCCTCAGCATCCTCAACTACAACTGATCCCTAGCGTCCCTGGTACTGAGGGGCCCCGCTGGCAGCATCCAACGACTCACTCCAAATAGAGATCTCAGGGCACTACCCTCTGCAGGTTCTGAGACGTAGCAGGGGGTTGGGGCCCAGAATCGGCATTTTTGACAAATTCCCTGGTGACTCTGACATGCCTAACGTCCCAGGTATCAGCCCGGGCACCAAGGGCTGCTTGCAAAGGTAGACGGACCGTGCTAGCCGCAGCCCAGCACACAGACCACAGCTCGGGTCGGGATGCCTGGCGGTAGGCAACTAACTAAAGGGAACCAACATGCACCCATTTGTGTTTCACACATGACAGAATCCCCAAAGCACTGGGTTTTTCTCCAACTACATAAGACTGGCATCATGCACATAGAAAAAAAAAAAAAACAACCAAACTTTTTTAACCTAAAAGGTAAGTTATGACAGAGAACAGTCGACTTGGCCAGAAATGCTCTAGAAGGCAGGAAAATGTTCTAAATGGTAAAAACCCTGTTCCTTCTTATGGACAAGACAATCCTCCTTCTCGGAATCGTCAAACACAGCCTCCTCTTCTTCTTGGTTCCTAGAGAAGCCTGGAAGGTAGATGGCTATACCCTCCAGGAACTGGACCCCAAAGGCTGCCCAGGCATGGTACCCCACAGTTCAGGAGCCCTAGTGAGTCCTCCCTGGGCATCATTTAACCTAACCACGGTAAAGCTCTCTCTCAAAAGCTTTGAAGCAGTAAACAAAGCCAGACTCCCTTCTTCCTCCACAGAGAAGCCAGCTAATTAGCACACATCTGTCTGTTTTCCTCAGTGTTGGCAACCTCATCCCTGCCCCCTGCTTCGGGCCTTTGGGAAATGATTACCCTGAGGTGATCTGGGGACTCTCGACTTGGAGATCCCTATTCTTCGGCTCTGGCCGGTTAACTGTGGAGAACACAGAAAGGGCACAGGAACTCCACGGGCACGCAGGCTCCGGAGGGGGGAATTCTCTGCAGGGAACCTGGGCTCCCTCACCATAGGTTTCACCCTCTTTCATGTGGCCCTGAAGGCCTCATACCACAAAGACACACAACCACACAGGTAAAACTGCTTTCACAGACATCAGGGTCCAAACCCACACCCAGAGAATCTCAACACCCGGGACATACACTCCCAGCCCTTACTCTGGGGAAACTCAAACATCTGGAACTACACTAGCCAGGTCCACACCGGGGAAGGGCCAGAAACACCCTAAGCATCCACGACACAGTGTACCACACTCGGACGTGTCCCCTACACACCAGCCATGCACAACCCGGAGCATTCACACCGGGTATCACACCATTTCTGTTGAACCAAGATAACCCTCTGCGGCCTCAGGGTGGGTCTGTCTCAGTGACAGCATTTCCCCATCCAACTCACAAATGAGGAAACTGTTGAGGGGAAACAGTTCGGTCTTTCTTCACCCACTTGTTTATTCCTCCCTGTGGGAAGATAAGGCACTCAACTAACCACGGGGTGGGGAGAGCTAGCCCATCCCCACCCCCAACCTCCCACCCCCACCCCCGCCGGATGAACCCGAGGAGCAGGGAGGAAAAGCGGCCTCTCACCCTCACACTGCTCTCTATCCTGCTGCCCGGAGGGTGGAGAAGCAGATCCTGAACTTCCATGTCACGGAAAGATCCTGTCTCCACGTGGGTTCATCCCAGGGTATTAACTAAAGGAGGTACTGAGGGAAGGAGGTAACGGGAAGGTTTGTTTGGTCCCCAGCCTGAGCCACACCTTCCAACACGGGGTTCCCCACCCTCATCTGAAGGAGAACAGAGCCAGTGCTGAGCTCCCAGGGTCTGGCTGCGCGGCTTCACTGCCTCAGTGAAGGAAAGACGACAGACGAGTACACCTTTGCCGCCAACCTGAGAGCCACCCACACTGACACAGAACCCCAAGAAGGGGACAATACACCAGTGCTGAAACTAGAACCCGGATCTGACTCAACATTCAGCCAAAACGACTCCGAAGTGACTGTGGTCCCTGACAGCTCACTCAGTCACATCAGAGGAAGGCCGAACTTAGCTCTCCACCAACTAATGAATTCAACGAAAACCAAGGCCATTCAGGGGCACCTGCTGGCTCAGTAGGTAGAACAGGCAACTCTTGATCTCAGCGTTGTAGGTTCGAGCCCCATGTTGGGTGTAGAAATTACTTAAAAATAAAATCTTTTAAAAAGCAAACAAAGAAATCCAACCAAGACCATCTATCTTAAAACATACACACACAAAGAATCTTATTTTGACAAAATAACAAAATATTTTAAAAGATAGCTAAACTTTTCACAAATGCTAATTATCATTGCAACAGAGAAGGATCTCTAAAAGCTATTCTGTAGCTTTCATATTCTGCAGAAATACATAGAAAACAACCATCAGAAAAATTTAATTCCAAGTCCTGAAACTGTCTCAGTTCCAGAACTTACTAAAACAGAAGAAAGCATTTACATGGCAAATAGGAGGCATATTGTTTGTCAAAACATCAACTTCTCAAAACAAGGGGGAAGGCTAGAAGCATGTCATAGTGCTGACATGTCATAGCTAGCTGCTGACTAGCAGTCTGAGAGCTAACTAATAAGCCAAAATAAATCTAAATATTTAAGGTTGCAAGCACACACAACACAACACAACAGAGCATTTCAGGACATTTCCTTCGCTTTTGACCCAACAGGAAAAAATACAAAGTACAAAAACAACAATATGAAACAGAGAAATAGTTTTCAAATTCCCATACAATTAAAAGTAACATTAACATAAAAAGAAAAACAAATGATGTTTTCAGCAGCTGCAGCAGTTATGACAATGGGTAAAAATCCACAATATGTAAAAATCCATACTTAAAAGACTCCAGTGTTAGACGCAAGGACAAAGGATATGGACATTATATGAAATGGAAGGACAATATAACTAACATGGCAAAATGTCCAACATCATTGGACGTGAAACCAAAAGACAATGCAGAGACACTATGTCATGTTACACTAAAGAAATCACCGGCACTAGTGCAGGCACGCCCGTGGTGAGGGTGGCAAGTTCATACCTGGTTGCTGGCCAGCAGAGTTGACCATGACTACCCTTGGGAAAGCAGTATAGTTACAGATATTCAAACCCCCCCTCCCCCAAAAAGTCATACCCTTAATCCAATAAAGTCATGACTAAGAACTTGCCTCCAGAAAATAAACCAAGAGAGGAAAAGGAATATGCATTAAGTATGAAATCTGAACATCATGGTTTGCAATTATGGAACAATTTGTAAGCATGTGGTTGAAGGCCAAAATGGAATATAAAAGAATGGAAATGGTTGCATGGGGCGGTGGCCTACTAAGTGATTCTCTAAACACATTTCCACTATTGTGCTCATCATTACCACCTCTGCATTATAAATGCAAACTGGCCATTGCTGGCGGGAAGGGTGTGCCTACCTCAGAGGTTATTGGCCCCCAAAATGTGATGACCTCTACCAGCACTGTAGGCAGGGCTTGCCTACTTTGGGATCATTTCAACCTGTAAGAGTCCTTCCATCTTCCTCTCCCTGTTTATTTTATTTTTTAAAGATTTTATTTATTTATCTGACAGAGAGAGAGAGAGAGATCACAAGCAGGCAGAGAGGCAGGTAGAGAGAGAGGAAGAAGCAGGCTCCCTGCGGAGCAGAGTCTGATGCGGGCCTCAATCCCAGGACCCTGAGACCATGACGTGAGCCGAAGGCAGAGGCATTAACCCACTGAGCCACCCAGGCGCCCTGTTTATTTTATTTTATTTTAAGATTTTATTTGTTTATTTGAGAGAGAGTGCATGGGGGCAGGGGCAGAGGGAGAGAATCCTCAAGCAGACTCCCCACTGAGCACAGAGCCTGACACAGGGCTCAATCCCACAATCCTGAGATCGTGACCTGAGCTGAAACCAGGAGTTGGACACTTAACCGACTGAGCCACCCAGGCGCCCAGCTCCTCATTCATCTTCAATTTTAAAAAGGCAGCACATGCTCAGCTGTAAAATATTTGAACAATTCAGAAGTATGAGAAGTGAACTGGCAATGAGAAACCACTAAACACTGTTTTTCACATTTTCACCATGACCCATAATAAGAAACACACTAACAAAATCAAGCCAGTGTCCACAAAGTTGCATGCGCAACTGAGCCTCATGAAACAATCCCTTCCCTTGTTGGGTGCTGTGTGTTCTAGATTTGCTGTTTCCATTGTTTTTCAAGATCATGCCTGCACATTATCTAAGAAGCAACTATTGTGAAAGTTGTGTTGACAAAAAGAGCAGATCCTGGGCCACGGCTTGGGACCCTTTCAACTTCCAGCTGATCTTGGTATTTATACGCCATACAATAGCTCTTAGAAACTTCTGTATACAACACACTTGTGTTACTACTCTCCGGCTTTTCAGTTCTAGGTATTACCTACCTACTTCCTACCCTGGAAGGCAAGGATGTAACTCTTTTTTTTTTAAAGATTTTATTTATTTATTTATTTGACAGAGAGAGAGACACAGCGAAACAGGAACACAAGCAGGGGGAGTGGGAGAGGGAGAAGCAGGCTTCCCACCAAGCAGGGGAGCCCGATGTGGAGCTTGATCTCAGGACCCTGGGATCATGACCTGAGCCGAAGGCAGATGCTTAATGACTGAGCCACCCAGCATCCCCAAGGATGTAACTCTAACTCTCTTTACTCCCATGGAAACCACTTGTCCCTCCGAAACCCCTTACTGCTCTCCTTTCCTGTATCTCCACCCCAATTAGAGTTAAACTCCAGCAATGGCTAGAGTGATTTTCAGAGTTTACATTATTATGACCACTTCGGCCATCAGAGTGAGCCATATAAACCATCATTACTGTTCCTACTTTTTGTTCTCTGGAATTAATAATTCTCCTATTTTTCTATTTAATTTCCTATAAATTTATCAACATTCAACCCCAAATTCAATGCCAGTTGTCCAAGTCTCCTCTCAGTACATTTGTTCACACCAGATGTTCTATATCTATTTCTTCTTCCAGAAGAAAACTCTCCTGGAGCTTACTGATTTTGAGCTGGACTGGTGTGCAGAATTCCCTTTGCTTCAAATTGGGATACAGCCCATGAGAGATAGTCTTTGCTCTCCCTGGTGGAGAAACCCTTCTGTGCAAAAGGCAAGGTTTTTGGACCCTGGATGTCTGAAAACATCTTTATACTACCCTCATTCTTGAACAAAAGTTTGTGTACAGAATTTGGAATCAATTTCATGGAGAATGACAAAGGTGCCATTCTACCATCTTCTATATTCCAAGGGTACCAAATGTACCAAGAAGCTATGAAACCACTCAGATTCCTGATCTGTGTGTTTGACATGTTTCTTCTCTCGGTAAAGTTGTGGGATCACCCGTTTCTCCCCAGCATACTGATATTTCAGGGTATTGGTCTGGGTTCATTTTCATCCACTTGGCTCAACAACTGATGAGCTCTTCCAATATGGAAACCAATATCCTTCTAGGAAAATTTTTTTTCTTGTATCATTTTTCCCACTTGTATTGCTTTCTGTTCTCTCTTTCTGCAGCTCGTATGAGAACCCTGCCTGACTCTTCTGCTCTATTACCCATCTCTTCACCTTTTTTTTACCTGTTTCCTGGAAGACTCCTTCAACTTTTCCTTCTAATCATTCTGATACTTTTGTCCTGCCCTTTGTTTTTAAACTTTCAATCATTTTGTTTTCAAAATATTCTTTTTTTATAGTACCCTGTTCTTACTTCATGGATATGAAATTTCTCTTATCTCTGAGAAAATGTCTACATTTTTTTCAAAAGGTTCTTCTTCCTAAATAGGGATGTTTCTCTCAAGTTGCTTTTTTTTCTTCCTATTTGTTTTGCTTCCTTTCATATTAGGCGCCTGCTTCAGATGTTAGTAACCCTTGATAATCCTCATAATTAAGTAATCCTCACGAGGAAGAGTAAATGCCTGAAAAGTAGTTGGAAGCGGGGAGTCCTGCACCAGGTGAGTTTCTGTGTAGGCTGATCTGGCTGCCATTTGCTGGGAAATCCTAGTTGTCAGCATCATTATCTCTTTCCTCCTAGACCAGTCAGGTTCCCACAATGAGGTCTCTTTTAAATCTCCTCCCTGGAAGGGAAGAGGCTGGCTGTCAGTGTTCTAGAAGCCAAATGGAAATAGAAAGCTGGGGAATGAATGTGATCTCCCATTTTTGCCTCCAGGAATACCTGGAGTCTCACCTTCCGGAGAAGGTTTTTCCTTCTGCAGAATAAATCTCCAATGTCCAGCAAAAGGGGAGAGGGTATCACCAAGCATCAGAGAGGAAGGAAAGTAATTTAGGTATCTGACCACATCAGCTACTCTTCAATAATTCTTACATTTAGCCACCTCAGATGCTCCTCTGCCCCCCTCAATCCCAAAGTAAAATGGAGTGACACCAACTTCTCTATTTTAAAGCAGGTCACTCATGCATCTATTCCAGGCTAGCAAATTTTTTCTTATTGTTGTTTCTTCTCCCATTCCCCTGCCCTTGGAGACTGATTCCTTTTTAAAAATTCCCTTTATCTTGGGCCGCCTCGGTGGCTCAGTTGGTTAAGCGGCCAACTCTTGGTTTCAGCTCAGGCTGTGATCTTAGGATCCTGGGACTGAGCCCCATGTCAGCCTCCGTGCTCAGCAGGAAGTCTGCTTGAGGATTCTCCCTCTGCCCCTGACCCCATGTACTCACACTAGTTCTCTCTCCCTCTCTCAAGTAAATAAATAAATCTTAAAAAAAAAAATACAAATACAAATTCCCTCTATCTTAACTTCTGCGAGGTTCTATAATAAAGTAAAATTAGGTGTGTCCGCTCAATCCACCAATTTACCTAGGTCTCTAGGAAGACTTCAAAATATTTTTAGTTGCCAACTTCTTCCAGAACAAAGCGCAAAACCAGAAAGCATAATTTATCACCATATAAAAGAAAAGGCAAAAGAAACCTGCAGATGTAGTTAAGATGACTCATCAGCTGACCTTAAAATAGTGAAATTATCAGAGTGGGTCCAACGTAATTTTGTGAGCCCTTAAAAGCATAACTTTCTATCGGCTTAGGCCAGGAGTAGCCAGGTTCCAAGCATGAGAAGGATGCAGTGCGTCACTGCTAGATGTGGGCTCCAGGAGCCATGTGCTCGGAGCAGGTGTTACGGGCAGCCCTGGAGGACAGTCAGCAAGGAAGCAGGGCCGCAGTCCTACAACAGTCAGGAACTGAATTCTGCCAACAACCGGCATGAGCTTGAAAGCAGATTATTCTCCGGAGCATCCAGAGAGGAATGCGACACTGTCAACACCTAGATGTGGCCACGTGAAACCCCAGGCAGAGATCCCAGCTGAACTATACTGTCCCCGGACAGCACCATCCACCCATAACCTAGAACCCCCACCACCCCCCAAGTTACCCTTGTGTCTCCTCTCCCACTCCTTCTCCAGTCAGCCATTCACCAAGATCCAGCCTTTCCACGTGGCTTTCGAGGCTCCCAGCGCCGGCCCCTGGCCCAGTCACAGGCCGACCCCATGGAAGGACAGCCACACTCCCAAGGGAGCTGGGGGCCCTGCTGCACCTCCAGGTAGCACACCTTAAGCCCTGGACATCCCTAGGACCCGAGAAGGGAGTCCTCAGAGCCCACTGGGGGCTGGGGAACATTCTTAGGCCAAAGAAACAGGCAGGCCTAAGGTGACGAGTCTAGGANGGGGGGGGGGGGGGGGGGGGGGGGGGGGGGCGGGCGGGCACAAAGCCAGGCCAGAGTAGGCTGTCTCGTTGTCCACAGGAATGATGTGGCCTCAGCCCCAAGGCACAGCCCACCACTGAGAGATCCGCAGGCTCTCAACTCTCTTGAGTCATGCTCAGAGTCAGTGTCTATGTCCCACTCTAGCCCATTTCCCTTAGGACCCAACTCCTCACAGTCAGGGTCTGCCAGAAACAATGTGAACTGGACATGGTGGCAGCAGCCACTCAGAAGTATCCAGAAGTTTCACTCCTCCTCAGGGGAAGACACTATAAAGCCACACGGGGTGAGGGTAAGCCACCCTCCCTTATCATGGGTCACCGTGCCCCTGGCACACAGGTTTGGGAAAAGGGAGGTTCCCAGTGTTCAGAGACTGGAGGACCAAGGGATGGCCTCCATGTGGAGGTCCAGGAAAGCTACCAGCTCTCAGCCCCAGCAGGCTCCCCAATGGGCCTAGGGTTCTAAGTGCTTGGTTTCCTGTATGAAACCCCGAACTTAGCAAACATAGCATTAGGAGTTTCCACCACCAAAACCCACAACCCAAAACCTGCTGAGTCTAAGGCGCACCAACAAGCCTCCTTGTTAATCTGGTGAGAAGAGAGACCTTTGTCTACCTCAGTGCTGCTACCGGGAAAGAAGCAGAGTGAGGGACAGAAGTGGGTCAGAGGAGGGAAGTGGAGAGGCAAGGGCTCAGCGGGAGCAATGCTGGGCCTGGAATGGAGGTCACCTAATCCAGTGGTTTTCAGATTTACTATTTTTATTACTTTGTAAGCTACAGGAGGTTTTGTTCAAAGAAACTCTGACCCAGAAACCCAGCATGAAGACAGGCAGAGCAGGTCACACATCTCAGGTGTCTGGGAGGAAAGGGGAGGCTCCATGAGGGGCACACTTGAAAATGATGGGCCTGGTCCAGAGGATCCCAAATTCCAAAGAACATCAGAATCACTCAAGGAGCTTTTTCCAAACCGCACATGGAGACTAGTTCAATAGGACTGTGACAGACCTGGAAATTCGCATTTTCAAGAGCTGTCCGTCACGGCGCTCAGTTTGAAAGGACCCTTGCCGTCCAAATCCGGACGAATCTGAGCCTCAGATTAGCAATTATAGTAATGGATTTTAACTCGCTGAATAAAATAGGAATCCATGAGTCCACTCAGATATACACCAATACATGGACAAATAAACAAATGGAGAAGAGAAAGCTCTTCTTTACAGCAGAAAACCAAATGATAAACATAGAAGGAACTAATGGAATTAAAATATCAGCGTTCAGCCACCATGACAGAAAGAACTGTCAAGAATCTTGTGTCAAGAATCGTCAGTGGGTTCTGTTTTGGTCTGTTACAGCTGCTACAACACAGTAGCACAGACTGGGTAGCTTATAAAGAACAGAAATTTATTTCTCACAGTTCGGGAGGTCCAAGATTAAGGCACCAGCAAGGCCGGGTCAGGGCCCTCTTCCCGGTTCAAAGCTGGTACCTTTCTGCCGTGTCCCCACCTGGTGGAAGGAGCAAGGGAGCTCTGTGGTGTCTCCTTTAAGGGTGTTAATCTTATTCATGAGGGTTCCGCCTCCAGACCTAAGTACCTTCCAAAGGGCAGTCAAAAGGGGCATTAGATTTCAGTATGTGAATCTGGGGGACACAAACTTTCAGACAGTAACGAGCTCTAAATTTAACTGATGAAAGTTTGATGAGAAACAGCATGTTTACATGGTCTCAGAGGATCTCCCCATAGGACACTTATTAATTACGGAGAACATAATAGTAACTCAGCAGTGGAGAAACCCAGCAGATACCACCTTATTAACTAAGTCATCGCTGTTTCCATCATCAGTAATGAGTCAGGCCAACATGGGTCCCTCCTGAGGGGATGTACCCAGAAGACACCTCATTTCTGTGGTATTCCTGATGAAAATGCAGAACACGAATCTCATCGTAAGGAAAAATCCAACAAAATCAAATTAAAGGAGATTCTACAAAATAACCGGCCTCAAGTCAAAACATTGAGCTTGTGGCCATTTTCCTGAAACAAACCAACCAACAAACGACAACAACAACAAATGCAAACACCACATCAGGACCAAAGGCAAGCCTGGGGCGCAGAGAGAGACGGCGAGGGTGATTTACCAGGCAGCTCACCCACCGGCACCAGCGGCCTTGGGACAGTGCGGGCCCACCCGGTGAGGCACGGCTCAGTCACCCACAGCTGCGGCCCCCCAGCTTCTCGGAGAGCTGGCTGAAAGGAGGCCTGGCACCTTCCTGTCTTCCCAGCGGGTCTCCCCTCTGCCCCCGGAAGGTGAAGCCGGTGGCTCGCAGGAGGACAGGGAGCCCCTGCTGCCAGGGTGCACAGTGCCCCATCAGCACAGCGGGCCCGTCTCTGAAGCCCTAAGTGCACGGGAAATGTCTACACCCAGGAGCGGGTGTACACAAGATGGGGAGGATCTGGGCCATGTCACAGTAACATCTTCAATGGGGACAAGACCCCAGGAAGCCAGCTCACTGCAATGTCCAGACCTCAGCGGATCTACCTGGGCCCTCGGTCCACTCTGAAATTCTCGGCTAAGGGCCTGGGGCACGGGCTCCCTCGACTGAAGAAGCCGTGCGGAGCAATCCACGAGTGCGCCAACTCGCCAGGCCAGTCCCTCCCGTTGAAAAGGCTTTTGTGGTGGGAGACAAACACTGCGGACTTGATTGTACATGTCCGGACACCTGCTGCGTGCAAGGCGCCCACAGTGAGGCCATGGTGCCTGACTCAGGGGACCTGGGACACACTTCCTTCTATGAAACGCCTGAGTCAGGAAAGTGCTGGAGGGCAGGATCCTGCACAGGAAGGAAGGAGGAGGCGGGAAGCCGGTCAGGAAATGCTCGACAGAGAGGATGCTTTCAATGTGAACGAGCTGAGTGCTCCACATCGAGGTAGTCACCAACCTGCCCTGAGATGCGGCACCACTCGCAACACAGAGGCCACCCCCAACTGTCTCACCCACAAGACTCCCCGAGGCGATTATCAGCACAGCCCCTGGTCCAGGCCCTGCTGACAGTATCACGACACGCCAGTGTGGCTGCCCCTGTAGAGCTGACACCGCTGGGGCCCCACACACCCCAGATGTTCCAGATGATGAGTGGGCTCACTTGTGGGGAGAAATCAAGTCTGCTCCAAGAACTGAGTCTTCACTGCCTTTGGGGGAGGCTCCAGGCGGTGCAAGGATTTGTTTGACCTGCATGTCTCATGTAGACCTGAAATGTTCTCTTTGTAGGAGTTTGGCCTGCCCCCGCCTTGCTCACCCCCAACACACACGCACAAACTACGTAAGAGAACTGACAATTACATACATTGACTCCTTTGCCTCCAATTTTCCATGCCTGAAATGCATCAAGATTATGGTTTTAAAATGTTAAAAATCTCTGTACCCAACATTGCACAGTCTGCTATGCTATCCTTTGTTTTAAGACAACCAACCCACTTCACTCCAAGGACAGCATTGGGAGCACCCCAGAATCCTGCTCGGGGCAGGAGCTCTCCAAGGCCAGGGCAGAGCCTGGCTTCTGGCTTCCTCCCAGCAATGCAAACAGCCCTGGGGGGTGGGGGAGTGGGGGGGTCACAGAGCAAAGAAAACAAAACAAACTTCCCAAATAAGCTAAGAAAAATGAAGCCTGCTCGAAAAAAATAAATAGAAATTTGCGCACTGAAAACATAAAGAGAAAAGGAATGGGGGAGGGGGGTGGGAGGAGAGCAGATTTTTTTTTAAAAAAATGCAAATCAATGGTGGGACACTGCTGAAAAAGGCTGAGGGGTCTGTCAGAAGATTACCAGCTCAATCCCTAAAAGAGTCCGAGCAGGCCGGGCCCCCCACCCCCACAGCGGTTCAGGGAGCCAGGTCTCCAGCCCGGCAGACTCATGCCCACAAACCCCCATCAGGATGCAGGAGGTGGGCAGGCGATCCTACTGGTATCAGGGGAGCCATAGCAAACTTTTTTCTGCTACAAAAATAAATGTATAGTCCCCTTTCTGAATGATTTATTTGAACTTCAACAGACACCATAACATCTTTCTACAGAATGGTTTGTGTTTCTATGAGAAAACAGCATTTACAACCTGATTCTGATCCTGTCGTCCAGCTGGGACAGATGGGGTGGGGCGAGTGGCACCAGATGGCTGAGGGAGGCTCCCTGCCACCCTTTCACAAAGGAGGGCTCCGATTACCCGGGGCTCCGCGCCCCGAAGCTGACCTCGCCAGCAGGCTTGGGGGAGGTACCCGCAGCTGCCGGCCCAGGGGGCTTTCTCAGTCCCCGACGCCCCCAGCACCCAGGGAGAGCTGCTGGAAACTGCACCCAAGGGGACAGGCGCTGTCAGAGCTGCCAGACCTGTTTGAAGTTGACAGCTTTCAGGAGGGCAAGAGGGCGAGGTCTGCGAAACCACAAAACAGACTAAGGAAGGTGCTAGAGCAACAGGCGGGCGGAACAAAGGTGTCTGAGCCAGGGCTTCTCAAACTTGAAAGTGTATGCAAATCACCTGGGAAGTTTGTGGAAAATGTCAATGCTGCCTCACAACAAGCTCCCAGGTGTTGCCGATGCTGCCCCCAGCCGGGCCTGTGGGCAGCGCTTTGAGCGGGAGAGGACCCGAGATGCCTAACACAAAAGCCACAGCCATGAGGGCGAGTCCTGGGAGGAAAGGCCACCCAGCTTGACTGTGACTAGATTGACCAGGACATCGTCTGCTTTCCTGGAGCTGTGCTGAAGTTCTGGACTTCGTTCAGTATTTCAATGCCTCCCCCTGGCTCCTTCCAGGTTATTTTTATTCCCATTTCACAGCTGTGGAAGCCACTCTAACCCAGTGACTGGAGGAGCTGGAGTCCCTGCCTCTTGGGCATCTTCCAAGGCGGCGGAAACGCACAGCCTGGAGCAGTGACACAGAGGCCGGTCCCGGTGAGGCAGACAATGGGAGGAAAGCCACTGGGCCGCCAGGCCCAGGAGGCCCAGGGGACTGCGGCTGGGTGGGGAAAGGCAGATAAAGGGCCAGAAACCAACCCAAAGGGGCACCAGCGAAAGGGCGGTTTGGCCTTCTGGAATCTATGACAACATGGAGACAAAATTTAAACCTAGCGGGCCTCCCCCACCCCACAGGAAGAGGAGAGGGGATACTTAGGTATAAAAGGCATCTCTATGTCAATGTTTCTGTTTTTACTTTTAACAGCCTGGCTTCTCTTTAAGGGAAGGTAAAATGCAGAGCTTTACTTTCCTCCCCTGACCCCATGATTCAAAGAGGGAATGTGGCCTTTGGGAGAGGAGTTAGTCACTGGCACCACACCCAGCCCCTGAGAACTGATACTACAGGGTAGGCCTCGGGGTGGGTGAGCTTCCAGGTGAAAAACACCCATGGAGGGGACCGGCACCACCATCTCTCACGAACCTAAGGAAGAAATGCCTTCTGCCAATCCCATCGGATAACATTTCTTCCCCCAAAAGATCCTGAGTTAGCAAGAGGGGCTTTCAAGGTGACGACCAACCATTTTGGAATTAGAGTCAAAGAACTCAGAGTGACAGCTAAAATGTTCCTGAAATTCCTCTTTGCAGCCCTTCCATTTTCCAGAGATAGGTGCCTATGGAAATGAAAGGCCAAGGTCCCGCAGAAAGAGCCAGAGGCGGAGCTCGGACTCCATCCCAGCCTTCTACCTCCATCTGCTTTTTCCAGAACATCGTGCTGCCACAACCATGACCTTTCCCAACCCTGTCTGGGTCCAACTACCGTAAGAGCAGCACCTGTGTTTCAATGCATTTGAAAGTAAACTTAGCTCTTTTTGTTGCGTCTTGTACATTTGCTGAAATGACGCCACTCCAAAGTACCACTCTATCCAGAGATGGAACTCACTTCCTAATTTATGAGACCTAATGAGGAGGGGAGCAGAATCTGCCACCCCAAAATCTGCCTCGCTGGCATAAGGATTATCTTGATCTGGTGATTTTTTAAAGACAGCAGGCAGGGGAGAAGCTCTGAGAAACAAGGAGAAGTTACTGAAGGGAAATTTACATTGACAAGGGTATCTCCACTTGTAAGGCTGTCTCCTCTCAGTCTCAAGAAGACTGGGGTGACACTAAATCATAAGAAACTCTATCAACAGAGCCAGAGCCCAACTTAAATCTGCACAACAACCTTACCCCGGTTCCTGGTCTTCCCTCCCAGCCCCAGTCATCTTTCTTGTGTCTTTAGCTAAAGCATGTATTTAAGATGATGGCTTGGGCCATTTCAGGGAGTTCCTCAAGTTCTCCTGGATCTGTCTCACGTATGCAGGAGGTATACCTGTTACTGAGCTTCTGTTTGTTTTTCTCCTGTTGATCTGTCTTTTAATACAGGAGCTCTCAGCCAAGAACCCAGAAGGGCAGAGGGAAAATTATTTTTCCTCCCCTACAATGAGCCAGGCTGATCTCAAAGATGGATGGGTTTTGGAAGGATTACATAAAATGCTAAACACAAAAAAAATAGTGAAAGTTACTAGTCCTCACGCAAAACAACTCTACTTCAAAGGCAGGTGACTAGTACGATTCTGGCTGTGATTTAGAAAGCCAAGCAAGGGACTTCTGGTTTTGGGCAGGCTCGACTCCAGAAAAATGTACCCAGGAGTAGCCCTCAGCTCTGCCTGCGACTCCACCCCGTGGGTGAAATCGGTCCCCCAGGAGGAAGCTCATTATGCCCACCAAAAACTGGGGGAGGTGAGACACAAGGGCAGGGGATGGGTCCCTTCAGTTGGGAGAAAAATTCCCACAACCATACAGAGACCAAAATAAAAAGAAACTTTCTCAACCACCCCTGCCACTAAATGCCAAGCGATCCTCCCGCGGACCTCACGCAGGAGGGCCAGGAGGTAAAGGAAGACCACACTTGGTGCCTGGGAGTAGCTTTTCCTGTCAAAGACCAGGAGGCTAGCGCTCCCATGGTGCTGTGTGTTCTCTCCCCTCCCTTCTCTCTCACCGCCTCGGCGGCCACAAACAGGTGGGACCGCTCCAGGTCCCCACTGCACAAGTCACCATGATTCTGGTCCAGTAAGAGGGGGTGACCGTCTCTAATCAAAGAGAGATCTCGGCACCCCTGGGGAGATGGGGGGACAGCTGGGAGAATGGAGAGCAGCCGAGCAGCCGGGGGACCGCCTGCCTCTGGCTTGGTGGGAAGAGTCATGTCCTAAGGGCTTCCGCTGGTGCTCTGCCCCTGCCGCCTGCCGCCTGCCCAGCCTGCCACCCGCCTGAGATTCAAGAGTCCAGATGCGGCAGAACAAAGGAAAATGGCCGGGGCTCGGGCAGCGTGGAGGCTACAGGCCAGGCAGCCAGCAAGCAGGCTATTCTGCAGCTGAGCGCTCCAGGCGGGAACAGGGGACACTGGGCTGAGCACCGAGAAACAAAGGGAAGTGGAGCCTGCGAGACTGACAGCATCCCAGGCACGCACCTGGCCGCCACCCAAGGGCAGAGCTGGCCCAGCAGAGCTCAGGCAGCACCGGCTCCCAGAGGCGGCAGGCAGGTGGCTGATAGGACAGGCACCAGACACTCCCGCCCTTTCCCAGCTGCTCTGAACTGGGGGGGGGGGGGGGGGNGGGGGGGGGGTTCCAAGCACAGCATGGAGACTTGAGAGGGGGGAAGGCAGACCCTGATGGAGGTAACCACAGAAAGCGGGGCCCACCTAGATCTCCAGGAAGGAGGAGGGGGCACTGGGAGAGGGCAGAACCCAGGTTGGGCAGCTCACCCAGCATCACCAAACACAAGAAGGGCCCCTGAGTGGCTAGGCCCGGTCTCCCAAAAGACTTCTAGGAGCATAAAGGGCTCCTGCCGCCAGCAACAATAGCAGCCCTGGCCGCCCCCTCTCCTCCTCCCCTCCCCCTGCTCAAAAAATCCACAATGGGAGGCAGCAGGAAACCAGGCAGAGCCTGTGAATAGCTCCACTGTCAGTCCCCAGGCCCCACCTCCTCAGCCCTACAGGTCAGCCCTGGCTGCCACCAGGCCACAATAGGAACCTCTGTGCTGCCCGGGGCCCCAAGGCCCACACAACGGAGCTCTGGCCTTGGAAGCTCTGGACTTCTCGCAGGGCAGCAAGTGATGGCAGTGGTAGGAGACACGGGGCAGGGGCACAGGCATCAAACCCACCGGTTCAGGGTCGTGTCAGCCCCCTTTCATCTGCCAGCCAGCCCTCAAATCTCCCCGCTTCTGGCCCTGCCCAGGAGAGGGGCAGCCAGAGCCACAGAGGGAAAGACTGTGGTCACTTGAGAGGCACACAGTGGCCACGGGGATGGGGAAACAGACAGAGGGCTCCCAGAAGTCCCAGGAGGATGCCAGCAGAAGCCTCCCACAGGCACCATCTCTCACATTCCTCCCTCCCTCCCCCCAGCCCAACCCAGAAGGAAAATCTCAGCTGCCCTCATCCCCCACACCCCCCCAACCGCCCACCCCCTCCGCTCCGAAAGGAAGCTGCCTGAGAAAACCCATCTATTATTTACACCAGGTGCCTTCCACCCAGGCTTTTAAAATCGCAGGGTGGCAGTCAGACCCGGAGTGGCCTAAAGCAGCGGGGGCTGAAGAGCAGGCAGGAGACGGGGGATCCTAGAGCAACAAAAGGTCAGAGGAGGCCAGGACAGGAGGCCTAACCCTCATACCAACCCCCAAAACTGAGGGGGAAAGTGGAGGCCCAGCCCCCGCTGGTTTCTCAGCCAAGACTCCCGGGTCACACCCCTACCCGGGTCCTGCACACTCGCGGACCTCCTCAAACCCCCATCTGCGAAGCCTCTCCTCCCTCCCCAGCCCTCATCTGGCTCGGGCCGCCTCCTCTTACGTCACACTTTGGGTAGCACAGGGCACAGCCAAGGGCTGCAAACAACAGGTGCTCTGCAGAGACAGGCCAACCTGAGCTGAACCGAAACAAGACTGCGACGGGAACCAGGCCACCAGCCCCCCCACCGTGTGCTCCCTCCAGCTCCAGGCTCCGCCTGCAGAAATAAATACAAGATCCCTCCGAAAGAAAAGCTTGGAAACTTTCCTTCTCCCCCTTGGAATCAAAACAACGTGCTTCTTTTCTTGTTAAGCACTCAATGCCTGGACTCCTCTCCCAGCCGTCTATTACAGACCTACGAGCATGTGCAAGGCATTCCTGCAGCTTGGCTTCTAGAAACAAAATTAGTACTGAAAGCAACCTCGACGTCCCTCAATAGGAGGCTGACAAAGTGAATCACGGTTTACCACACAGCGGAAGAACGTCTTGCTCTTAAAAAGAATGGACTCAACTGTGAGCTGAAATGGAACAATCCCAAGATAAGCTTCAGAGTAAAAATCACGAAGTTCAGCACAGAGTAATTAGTATACTAGCAAGGGGATAAACAAGAGGCCTACAGAGAGGAGACGCTTGACTAGGCACCCAGCATCTGGTGGTGGAGGCCTCAGGGGAGCAGAACTGAAGGGGTCGGGCATGGAAATGCTAATTTTCACCATGTATCTTTATGTGTTTTTTAATCATGTACACATTTTTTAATTTAAAAGTTAAACCTAATCTGACATTTAAAATCCCTCATGTTTAAAAATAAATTAAAAAATAAAATAAAATAAAATAAAATAAAATCCCTCAAGTTTGTGACAAAAGGCGCACACACACACACAAAAATCGTACCTGTAACTCTCCACTTGCAGTTTCTGGTATCTCCCTAGAACAGGTGGCGGGGGGTGGG
>LNAC01000780.1:631360-691281 GCA_002007465.1 Ailurus styani
ACTCGGCGGGTCCCCCGAGCCTGCGAGAAGCCCGAGGCGTGGGGGCCCAGGGGAGGCCACATCTCAAGGGGTACGGGGGTGACCGGTAGGGGTGAGCGCGGGATTAAAAAAATGGCCGTATTGAAAATAAGAGGCGGGGCCCCTGACTGGCTTAGCCGGTAGAGCAAGCGACTTTTGATCTTGGGGGTCTTCAGTTCAGTCCCCTGTTATGCATAGAGCTTACTTAAAAAGAGAGAGAAAAAAATAGGTGCTCTTGCCTGGCCTGGGGGCGGGGCGGGTGCTTCAAGAGAAGAGTAGTAAGTTAACATTTCGCACTTCTTTGCACACTGGGCAGCAAAGACCCGCTCCTTCTTGTCTCAGTGCTAAAAATACCAAGCTTTCTTTGGACTGCCTGCTGAGATTTGTTCCTAAGATCTGTCCTGGGGAGATGGCTGAGAGCTCTCTTGAGGAAGGAGGGAGACTGGAGGTATAGCTAGCTTGCGGAGGGGTGGTCAGGCTGCTGGCTAGGTAGTGACATTGGAAAGGCTGACCTCAGTGGTCTCCTCCCACCTCTCTGAAATGAGGCACAGCTGTACTTCTGACTCTTAAACTCAACCAAGTGGAAGAGGGCTGGGTGGGCCACAGGAAAGTGACATCTGTCAAAACTGGGCCACGTTCTAGTACAAGCAACCAACAGGTTGAGTCCTGTGTAAGGAGGAGATCTTGCAATGCAGACTGTTCAGTCCATTTCCAGTTGTTTATAGTAAGGGGGAGGTAGCCTGCTTGTGACATCCCAGGCAGCTCAGGGACCTCCGTGGAGAACCTGTCCATTCAGTCACCCTTAAGCAGATACTGAGTGCTTGACTGAGTACCTTATCTGTGCCAGGGCCTATTTTGGTGCTGAGGATACAGCAGTAAACAGGACTGCTGAAGCCTCTTGCTCCATAAAGCTTACTTTTAGTGGGGAAGACAATTACAAGTTGAGATAAATGCTGGAACAAAAGCAAGAGGCTGGGAGAGAGAATAGGAGCCACATTCCATGGAGCTGGCAGGGAGAGTGTCTTTGAGAGGAGATGCTGAAGTCAAATGGATGAGGACCCAGGCAGACACCTTCCAGGTTGAGAGCAGTATGTACTGAGGCTGAAAAAGGTAAGCTTTGGACATGTGAAGGAGGTGCAAGAAAACAGTGTGGCTTGAAGAGCAAGCAAGCCTGTGTAGGAGGATCAGGAAGAAGTGCGGAGGTGGGCAGGGCATGCGAGACTGTTTAGGGATGGAGGCTTTTTATTAAACCACTGAAGGGTTTTATGCAGAAGACTAACATGTTCTGATTGACTGCTGCATGAAGAATACATTGGGTGGGTGTCAGGCAGAAATAAAGCAAGAAGACAATTAGACTGTTGTGGCAGCCCAGGCCAAAGATAATGGTGGTTTGAACCAAATTGTGGCCACACTAAGATGAGTAGTTGAGAGAAGCTATTTTGGACATGAACTCAACAGGACATATTGGTAGGATGGATGTCAGGGGAGGAAAGGGAGAAACCAAAGACAACTTTCAAATTTCTGGCTGGAATAAGCTGGTGGACAGGGCCTCATTGATTGGATTAGGTAACCTAGAGGAAAGGGACTATAGCTCAAGGAGAAGCATCAAGAATTCTGCTTTAGCCATGTTGACTTTGAGGTACCTGTCAGAGACCCAATTCAGTTGTCAAGACTAGGAGCTCAGAAGGGAGGCCTGGGCTCGGGGTGGGGCTTTGAGAGGCATCATCTTACAGATGGTAAAGGCTGTGGTATATGAGGAAGTTACTTGGGTGAGCCGGTAGTTGTAGAAGAGAGGGTTCAAGAGGAACCCCGAGGAGTCAAAGGAGCCCAAGCAGGAAAGAAGACTGAGCAAGAGAGGCTGAGGAGGCAAGAGGAGAACCAGGAAGCTGCTATACTTCAGAGACGCAGAACGGAAAGAGTTTCTAGAACAGAGTGGTCGGCTGTGTTAGATGCCACTTGCAGCTCAGAGAAGATGAAGACAGGGAGGGATCCATGGACTCTGGCAATATGAAGGACCCTGGTGACTGTGATAAGGACAGTGTTCCTGGAGTAATGGGACGGGAGCCAGACCATGGTGGAGCAGTCGTGTTTGGCCAGCTTGTCTAACAGGGAACAAGAAAACTGGGAGGGGTCTCAAAACGGATGTGGAATCAGAGGAGACTTTGGCAGAGACTGCTAGATGACCCTAATAGCCATTCTCCCCCTGGTTATGTGGCTCCCCAGAATAAAAGCGAGTCATCAGACTCCCTTGCATCTAGGTGTGGTCATATGACTTAATTCCGGCCATCCTGCCGCAAGAGGAGGCATCCACGTTCAGCTTCTGAGAACTAGCTTTAAAAGGCCATGGTGCTCTCTCCTCAGCTGTTGCTCTTCCCTGCTCACTGGAGTACGTGAATGTGTAGCCTGAGCTCAAGGAACTATATTAGACCTTGAAGTAGAAGGCGTATGTTGAGGATTTTAGTGCCACCAGTTAGACTACATCTGGGTTCCTAGTGTTCAGGGAGCCACCACACTGGCTCTGGGATACCTACCTCTTGACTTTGTCTAGGAAAGAAGACATTTCTGTCGTGTTTAATCCTCTGTTTTCTGATGCTGGTACTCATATCTAGCTTTAACTTTTGTTAGACTACAGAGGGGTTTGTTGAAATATGGAAGTTACTAGAGCAAGTTTATGGAGTGATAGGAATGATCCAGGATGGAAGACAGGAGTGAGGATTCCGAAGAAAGGGACGTGGGACGTGGGCCCCAATGGAGAGGACACCTCTGACAGAGGGACACCTCCACCATTACTGAGGGGGGTACAGAGGCAGAGATGTTTCCAGTGAAGTTGGCTTTGGAAAGGCAGTCATTCACACCCAATGATTTCTGTTGAATTCTGGATGTGAAGGAGGACCTGAGCTTAGAGGAAGGAGGAAGGAGAGGGTGAAGTCACCATGAAGCACCATGGACTAGGCTGGAGGTCCTGGCCGCCTCAGCGGCCTCTGAGAGACCCCTCTTTTTTTTTCTTTTCTTTTCTTTTTTTTTAAAGATTTTATTTATTTATTTCACAGAGGGAGAGAGATCACAAGGAGGCAGAGAAGCAGGCAGAGAGAGAGAGGGGGAAGCAGGCTCCCCGCTGAGCAGGGAGCCCGATGCGGGCCTCAATCCCAGGACCCTGAGATCATGACCTGAGCCGAAGGCAGAGGCGTTAACCCACTGAGCCACCCAGGCGCCCAAGAGAGAGACCCCTCTTTTGTGGACTAGTTGGCCACGCTGCAGCAGGAGATGAAGAGGGTGAAGGAGGGGCACCTGGATGGCTCAGTCAGTTAAGGGGCTGCCTTCAGCTCAGGTCTTGATCCCAGAGTCCTGGGATCAAGTCCCACATTGAGCTCCTTGCTCGGCAGGGAGCCTGCTTCTCCCTCTGCCTGCTTCTCCCCCTGCTTGTGCTCTCGTTCACTCTCTCGCATGTGCCCTCTCTCTCTAGCAAGTAAAGAAATAAAATCTTTAAAAAAAGAAAAGAAAAAAAAAGAGGGTGAAAGAAATGCCCACAGAGCCCCCATGGCCTCCACCAGACCCCACTAGGCCTCACTTGACAGTTACTTATGCCATTTCCAGCTGCCACATGAGATCCACCAAGCTTTACCTGACCCATTTTATAGCGATATGGGTGGCTTCAGAACCTCAGGGATACTCAAAGCAGAGCAGGCCCATTTTATTTTCCTGATTTAAAAAAATACAAAGAATCAGGAGATGGACAGCCCCAGTTCCTAAAAGGGCTGGCTGTATTATGACCAGGGACTTAGTTTCCAGGCCAGCCCCTGGAACTGTAATTACCAAGAATGTAGCTGAATTATACAGTGCAGACTACGAGCCTGAGGTATGGATTGTGGGAACAAAAACCAGTACAGGAAGGAAGAAAAAGAAGCTGAGAGTTTCTTCTCCTGTTCCTGAACCTGTAGTTGGCTATAAATAAAATGTTAAATGGCAGATCTTGGTCTTAATTGTCGTCTGACACCCTCCTTACCCCTCTGGCTTGGTCGAGTCCCAGTTTTGGTCCCAGGGCCTTTGCTCTTCCTGGACTCCATGCCGCAACACTTCTCTCCAGACCGGCGGGGGGTGGGGAAGAGGGAGGAAGGAGCTTGAGCAGAAGCGGGACCTGGTGCTGGAGAAGTCTAAAGGTGAGCAGGGCGAGGCCGGTCAGAGCTCCACAATGCAGTACTGGATACCAGGGATCACTCCTTCCTAAAACATTCGTCACGCTTGACTGGGACACACACCAGGCTTCTGGCTCTGCTCCTACCTCACTGGCCGCTCTTTCAGTCTCCTTGGTCCCTGTCCTCTTTCTCTTCCTGAACTTCTCCAAGTCTATGTTCATCGGAATTCTGCCGTGGTCTTTTTCTTCTTTTTTTTTTTCTTTTTTTTTTTCAAGATTTTATTTATTTATTTGACACAGAGAGAGAGATTACAAGTAGGCAGAGAGGTAGGCAGAGAGACAGGGAGAGGAGGAAGCAGGCTCCCCGCTGAGCAGAGAGCCCGATGCGGGCCTCGATCCCAGGACGCTGAGATCATGACCTGAGCCGAAAGCAGAGGCTTTAACCCACTGAGCCACCCAGGCGCCCTGCCGTGGTCTTTTTCCTTCACATCTCGCAGTCCCAGGATAATTCCAAATTTTTTAAATTATATTTCCCAGCATCCCGTGGAACTAAGGCTAGCCATGTGACCAGACTTGGCCAAGGAGACATCAGCAGGTGGTTGTGGGATTTCTGGGAAGGTTTCACTTTCCTAACACAGGTGCTGCTGCTCTGTCCTTTTTGCTCTTCTGCCTGTCTGGAATGCGTGTGAGAAGTAGAGCTGGAACACCATCCTTTGACCACCAGCTGGCTCTGAGGAGGACAGCTTCCTCAGGAAGGAGAGCCAGAGCAGACCGACAGTGTGGACCTGGGACCTGAATGAGAAGCTTGTCCAGGAGGTGACCTCCCCGTGCCTTCCAGCTCTGCCCATCTGTGAGTCACCCATACCGTAATCACTGCAAATGAGAGAAGGTGGTTTTGCCAAGAGGAAGCCCCCACATGTGGCCGGATGAGACAGGAGAGGGAGGGAACAGATCAGAGAGGTTAAGACACGGACCTGTGAGACTGCCTGTGTTCAGCCCCCAGCTCTGTCCCTGGAAGCTTGGAAATAAGGGACTTACACACAAAGTGAAAGTCACCTGACGGTGTAAAAAGTGTTCCATCTGGAATAATCTCATGTGAACTGACCTTCACAAAGCTATGGATTTATAAAACAAAAGGAGAAAGTAGTCTCAGGGAGTCAATGCGGCCCATAAGTGGTAGAACCAGAACCATCAGCTTTATGTCCAACCTTCCACCCAAGACTGTTCCCCCAGGGAGTCATGAACTCAGGGGTTTGGGGGGCTGTTGCATTCCTCCGACCTCTATGCTCAAGCCCAGCCAGGAGGACTCCTGATAGGACCCTTCCCCCCAACACCCCCAGAAAGGGGAGAGAGAGGCACCCCACACACCCCTGAAGCAGAGCAGAGCATGGGTGGATGCAGCAGGCATCATGGGTGCCTCTGGATCCCTCTCAGAGGTTTTTGCAGGTCCCATGGGAGAGCCTTGCAGTCCCTGGGGAGTTTTGCTGGGCAGTTTCTACCATGTGCACACACTGCCATCTAGGGGCAGTTGGCTAAAACGAGATTATCCAGCCACTTCTGGGTGTGTATGTTCAACCAGGCCAGGAGGGCTTCTCAGTCCTTGTCTGACAACGTGGATGTCGCCTTCCTTCCTGGAGCTTCCGTTCTCTCGGCTCTCCTCTTCACCCACCCAGGAAAGACCACGTATTGCACACCCAACTCCTTGGAATCTCCTGATCTCCCCATAAGTGTTGCTGCTCTTCCCAGACTGCACTGACCACTGAACCCTTCCCCCTGCCCCCCTCACCTCCACAGGCTCTGTGAGGTCTCAGCCACTCCTGTGTCTTTCCATCTCTTGTGTACACTGGCCACACATTTATTGCCAGTCTTGCTCTCCTGAGCTGCCGCCCCAGTCTGGAATGAAAATCTGATCCCGTCAGCCCTCTCCCCAAACCATTAGAAGTTCTTTTCACTGAATGCTCTACAGAGACTGACCGGGTCTGGTCGCTGTGACCACATCTCTGACCACAGGCCGCCCTCACACTCATTGACTCGGCCTGCCACCTCCAGTGTGGTGGTGGCTGCACACACCAGCCTTCGGGATCAGGTGTTGGAATCTGATCGCTCAGGAGGGAACTGTCCCTGCCTGAAGGAAGCCGCCTCCCCTAGGGCTCTAGGGCCCAATGTTCACCAAAGCCCACTTTCCTCATTTCCAGACAACTGATGAGTGACCCCAGCCCCTGCCTCCCCACGGGCTCTGCTGAGACTTCCCTTGGAATGGCCTCACAGTTCACCCCCTCCATACTATATACCGCATCCTGCTTCCCCTCACTGCCTGCCCGCGAGTGGCTGGATCCACTTCTGTTTCCTACGTGCCTTGCTTCCACACATGCCATCACCTCAGCTCAGGACTCCTTCCATCTATTCCCTTTGACTGTGTGAAGATGCAGGGAAGTAGAAAACCCCTCAGGCTAGTCCCTTAGTCAGGCTTTTCAGAATAGGCCTAAAGGTGTCTCCACCTCCCTGACTCTCAGAGCATCATTCCAGCTCGGACCCTGGTGTCTCGCTTTGTTTGTATTGCTCCAGCTGCTGCTGGCCAGCTGGCCCCCAGCTTCCCCAGGGCTCCTGCCTGGATTCTGCCCACTGCCTCCTCTGCGAGTCTTTGGCTTTCGCCCCCTGCCTTTCTCTGAGAGGCACATCCAGGTGCCCCAAGTGAGCTGCTGGTTGCTTTGGTCGCCTGTCACCACCCACATCCTTTCTTGGGCAGAACTTTTGTGCCGGTCTTGTAGGTGCTTGGCCAGCCCATGAGGTCCTGACGTAGAGTCTACGACCCCACCTCAGGTCCAGTCACTGTGCCCAGGATGGACAGTTTGGGACACGAGGATCTGGTGAGGGAGGCCCCTCAGGAGGTATAGCATGCCAGCTCGCTGAGATTCCCCAGGAGAGGGCAGTGATGCAGAGCATAGGGGCACATGTCTAACCTGTCTGCTGTTAGGGCTGCTGACTACAGATAAAAAATTTATATGCATGCATTTGCATTTTGTATCCAGTCTTAGTATGAGTATGCAGATCCGGTTTTGTGATGACTGGATTCTTACGAGTCGATTTTTAAAGACGGTTGAAACATTTATGAGACTCTGAATCATTAGAATTAGGAAGAGCATAATTGATTACATGTAATGTTTAAGTGTTTGGGGAAATCTACTTTGTTAAAATCATAAAAATTCAATTTATTAGTTATAGAAATAATACAGGCATACCCCGTTTTGTGCTTTGCTTTGCGAGGCCTTGCAGATACTGCGTTTTCTACAAATGGAAGGTGTGTGGCCACCCTGCAACGAGCATGTCTCTCGGTGCCATTTTCCCAACAGCATCCCTCTGGTTACATTTGGTAATTCTCATGATATTTCAGGGTTTTTCATTATTATTGTATTTGTTATGCCGATCTGTGATCGATGTTCTTTGATGCTACTATTGCCATTGTTGTGGGCACCATGAAACACACTCAGTTGATAAATATTGTGTGCATCCTAATTGCCCCACTCATTGGCCATTCCCCCTTCTCTTTCCCCCTTCCTCGCTCTCCCTGTTCCTTGAGACACAGCCATCTTGAAATTAGGCCAATTAATAACCCTACAATGGCCTCCAAGTGTTCAAGTGAAGGGAAGAGTCAATCAGTGTAACAAACTTCACTGTCATCTTATTTTAAGAGGTTGCCACAGCCACCCCACCCTGATCAGTCTCAGCCATGAACACCAAGGCAAAACCCTCCACCAGCCAAAACATTACAACTCACCGAAAGCTCAAATGATGGTTGGTGTTCTTTAGGGATAAAGTATTTTTTTATTAAGGTATGTACACTGTTTGCTTAGACATAATGTTGTAGCACCCTTCATAGACGTAAGTAATAAACTATAGTGTAAACATAACTTTTACATGCACCAGGAAACCAAAAAATTTCACTTGACTTGCTTTATTGTGATATTCGTTTGCTGCGGCAGTCTGGAACCAAACCCACAGGATCTCTGAGGTATGCCCAAATGTGAATATGTAAAGAAATGCTAACTGTTTCCAATTTCCTCCATTGCACATTAGATAAGGTGTAGAACTAGATGTGTTTCTCTTTGTGCACGGAGCCCCTTGGGCATTAAAGAACAGCTGTGGGGAGCCCCATGGGGTGCCGGGAGCCAGTCAAGGGAGCAGGACCTGTACTGTCTGTGCACTGGGGGATGGGAGGGTGGCTGTCCTGTGCTGTGCCACCTGGCCCAGCTGGGACCAGTGGGAGGAGCTGGGCTGTGCACTCGGTTGAGGGGTTCACTGCTGGTGGCGCCCCCAGCCCTCACCCCACGCAGGCCTGCAGTTGGCTCCACAGTTCTCTTGAGTCGTGAAGCCTGAGGAGGAGATAAGAGCCAGATAAAGGCAGCTGAGACCTCTACCTGGCAGAAGGTTCAGAAGCTCCTTGCTTCAAAGGGCAAGCTGCACCGCCTACGCTAAGAGCAGGCCGTGTCTCCAGACGCAGCTTCCCAACCCCTCCAGCCCAGAGGGTGCTGGTCTCCTCCTCCATGCATGAGCAGTGCTGGGGAAGGGCTTGGCAGCAGAATTGGCTTTCTCTCCCTGAAGCAAGCCTAACACAGTCAGGAGGGGTACAAGGAAGGCTGAGTGCCAACTAGGTCTACTGGGTCCAGAAAAGCAGCTCTCCCACATGTTTGTCTGAATTTGCATTTCTCTCCAGGCCTCTGCCCATGCAGGCCAACGGGGCTTCCCCTGCTTCCCAAACCATATGAATTTTGTACAGTTTGCTGTGGCCTGAGTTTCACACGGTACCTATAACCCTCCCTGAGGGGGTGAGGGCAAGGACATGGAAATTTCTGGTCAGTGAACCAGCTGTTGAGGTTTACTAAATATGTAGGGTACTGTGTGCTTTTACAGTACTTTGTTAAAATTTTTCAGTACTTTGTTAAAAATGTTGAATTCACATGGAACAAATGAGTTTAAAAGGGACATTTTCCTCCCACCTGTATCCCCAGCCACCACTACCCTGTTCTAGAGACAAATACCGTTACCAGTTTTTCAAGTCTTTTCACATCAACATGTTTTAGCAGACACTGCTTGTTGAACCCTCAAGTCCATTCCATTTTCTTTTTTTTTTTAGGGATAGAGTTACCAATGTTTAATAGATATAGAGCCATCCTTGAGAAAGACTACACTTCCCAGCCACCCTTGCAGTTAAGTGCAGCCCTGAGTCCTGCCTGGCCAATGGGATGTAAGCAAAACCGATGTGAGTAAAACCTCCTCCAAGTTATATCTTTTTTTTTTTTTTAAGTTGTATGTATTTAAGTAATCACTGTACCCAACATGGGGCTGGAGCTCACGAGCCCAAGATCAAGAGTTCCATGCTCCTCTGACTGAGCCAGCCAGGTGCTCCCTTCCAGGTTATATATTAATGGAAAGAAGTATGTTTAGCATTTGTCAAAATTCAATGTCATTTCATGATAAACACTCTTAACAAATTAGGTATAGAAGGACCGTTCCTCAACATAATAAAGGTCATGTATGACAAGCTTGCTACTAACATCATACTCAATGGTATAAAGTTAAAGGGCTTTCCTCTAAGATCAGGAACAAGACAAGACTCACCCACTCTCACCACTTCTATTCCATTTAGTCCTGGCAGTCCTAGCCATAGCAATTAGGCAAGAAAAAGAAATAGAAGGCATCCAGATCAGAAAGGAAGAAGTAAAATTATCTCTGCAGATGACACGATATAAGAAACCATAAAAACTCCACCAAAAACTGCTAGGAATAATAAATGAATTCAGTAATGTCACAGGATACAATATCATGCAGAAAAAGAAAAAAAACACTCAAATTATTAAAATCATAGAGAAGGACCATTATTATGAACTTTTCAGAAATAAAAGGATGATAATAGAAAAAAGAAAGCAATCCCATTTACAGTAGCATCAAAAAACAAGAAAGTATTTAGGAATAAATTTAACCAAGGAGGCAAAAGTTCTCTACACCGAAAACTGTAAGACACTGATGACAGATTGAAGAAGAAACAAATGAATGGAAAGATATCCCATGAATTAATATTGTGAAAATGTCCATGCTACGCAAAGCAGTCTACAAGTTCAGTGCAATCCCTATCAAAACTTCAATAGCATTTTTTATAGATATAAATAAAACTATCCTAAAATTTGTATGGAACCACAAAAGACCTCAAATAGCCAAAGAAATCCTAAAGAAATAAACAAAGCTGGAGGATCACACATCCTGATTTCAAGCTATATTACAAAGTTGTAATAATCAAAATAGGATAGTACTGGCATTAAAAAACGGGCATACAGATGAGCGGAACAGAGTAGAGAGCAGATGACATAATAGTCTATGTGGGGTTTTTTAAAATAGTTTTTTTTTTTTTATCAAGTTGAGGACGTTCTCCTTTATTCCTATTTACTAGGGTTTACTTTTTTTTTTTGGAGGGTTTCTGTAATGAGAGGGTTTTGGATTTTGTCAAATGCTGTTTCTGCATCTATTGATATGATCATGTAATTTTTTTTTAATTTTATTTATTTAGTTGACAGAGAAACATAGCTAGAGAGGGATGAATCCCACTCGTTTGTGGTATATAATTCTTGGTATACACTGTTGGATTTAATTTGCTGATTCTTTTTAGCATTTTTTCATTTATGTTTATGAGAGATATTCAACTGTACTTTTCTTGTAATGTATTTGTCTGGTTTTGGTATTAGAATTCTGGCCTCATAGAATGAGTTAGGAAGTATTCACCCTACTTCTATCTTTTGAAAGAGATTGTAGAGAATTGGTATAATTTCTTCTTTAAATGTTGGGTGGCCAGGTGCCTGGGTGGCTCAGTGGGTTAAAGCCTCTGCCTTCGGCTCAGGTCATGATCTCAGCGTCCTGGGTTCGAGGCCCGCATCAGGCTCCCTGCTCAGCAGGGAGCCTGTTTCCTCCTCTCTCTCTGCCTGCCTCTCCGCCTACTTGTAATCTCTCTCTCGTTCTGTGTCAAATAAATATATAAATAAAATCTTTAAAAAAAAAAAATAAGGGCGCCTGGGTGGCTCAGTGGGTTAAAGCCTCTGCTTTCGGCTCAGGTCATGATCTCAGGGTCCTGGGATCGAGGCCCATATCGGGCTCTCTGCTCGGCAGGGAGCCTGCTTCCTCCTCTTTCTCTGCCTACTTGTGATCTCTCTCTCTCTCTGTCAAATAAAGAAATAAAATCTTAAAAAAAAAAAAATAATAATAAAATAAATAAATAAATGTTTCGTGGAAATTCACCAGTGAACCCAGCTGAAACTTGTGCTTTCTGTTTCGGAGGGTTATTAATGATCAGCTCAGTTTCTGCAATAAATATAAGCCTATTCAAATTATCTGTTTCTTCTTGTGTGAACGCTGGCAGATTATGTGTTAGGTGGAAATTGTGCATTTTATGTAGGTTGAAACATTTGTGGGTATAGAGGTGTCCATAGTATTCCTTTATTATCCTATTAATGTCTAAAGGGACTATATTGATGTCCATTCTTTCATTTCTGATGATAGTAATTTGTGTCCTCTTTCTTTTTTTTTTTACTTAGTCTGGTTACAAGCTTACCAATTTTAGTGATCTTTTCAAAGAATTGGCTTGTTGGTTTAGTTAATTTTCTCTATTCATTTTCTGTTTTCAATTTCCTCGATTTCTACTCTAATATTTATTTCTTTTCTTCTGCTTACGTTGGGTTTAATTTGCTCTTCTTTTTCTAGTTTCCTAAGGTAGAAGCTTCGATTAATTGATTTTACATCTTCTTTCCTAATATATGCATTAAATGCTATAAAGTTCCTCTAATCGCTGCTTTCACTGCATCTCACAAATTTTGATAAGTTGCATTTTCACTTTCACTTAACTAAAAATATTTTCATATATCTCTTGAGATTTCTTTGTTGGCCCATATGTTACTTAGAAGTGTGTTGTTTAATCTTCAGGTATTGTGGGATTTCCAGCTATTTTTGTGTTATTGATTTCTAGTTTAATTCCTCTGTGGTCTGAGAGCAGACACTGTATAATTTCTGTTCTTTCAAATTTGTGAAGTTGTGTTTTATGCCCCAGACTGTGATCTATCTTGGTGAATGCTCCATGTGAGCTGGGGGAGAATGTGTATTTGCTGCTGCTTGATGAAGCAGTCTATAGATGCTCATTATATCCAGTTGATTGCTGATTATTGTTGAGTTCAATTTTGTCCTTACTGGTTTTCTGCCTGCTGATTCTATTTCTGACACACAGGTGTTGAAGTCTCCAACTATAATAGTGGATTCATCTATTCCTCCTGAGGTTCTATCAGTGTTTGCCTCATGTATTTTGATGCCCTCTTGTTAGCACATACACATTAGGATTGTTTTGTCTTCTTGGAGAAGAATGCCTGTATCACATATGATACCTGTCTTTATCCCTGATAACTCTCCTTGCTCTGAAGTCTACTATGTCTGAAATTAATACAGCTAACTTATGTTTTCTTTGGATTCATGTTAGCGTGATATATCTTTCTCCCTGTATTTACTTTTAATGTGTATGCATCTTTATCTTTACTTTATTTTTTAAAAGATTTTATTTATTTGACACACAGAGAACGAGATCACAAGTAGGCAGAGAGGCAGGCATAGAGAGAGGAGGAAGCAGGCTCCCTACCAAGCAGGGAGCCCGATGTAGGGCTCGATCCCAGGACCCTGAGATCATGACCTGAGCCAAAGGCAGAGGCGTTAACCCACTGAGCCACCCAGGAGCCCCTGCATCTTTACATTTAAAGTGGGTTTCTTATAGATAATATACAGTTGGGTCTTGTCTTTTCATCCACTGTGACAATCTCTGTTCTTGGTGTATTTTAACCATTGCATTTAAAGTGGTTATTGATAGGGGTGCCCGGGTAGCTCAATGAGTTGGGCATCCAACTCTTGGTTTTGGCTCAGATCATGATCTCAGGGTGGTGAGATGGAGCCCTGCCTGGGGCTCCACACTCAGCACAGAGTCCGCTTGAGATTCTCACTTTTTTCCTCCTCCTTTGCTCTGCCCCTGCTCATGTGCACATGTGTGCTCTCTCTCTCTCAATAAATAAATAAATAAATAAATAAATAAATAAATAAATAAATAAATAAATAAAATCTTTAAAAAAATAAAGTAGTTATCAATACAGTTGGATTAATATCTAAATGTTTGTTGCTTTTTTGGTTACTGTTCCTATTTTTAACTTCCACTTTTTTTGTCTTTTGTGGTTTTAACTGATCGTTTTATGATTCCATTTTCTCTTTCCCAGTATATCAGTTATTCTTCCTTTTTTACTTTTTGCAGTGATTGCCCTATAGTTTGAAGTATACATTTGCAACTCATACAAGCCCAGCTTCAAATAGCTCTACACTACTTCATGAGCACTGTGAGTACCTTATAATAACAAAATAATCCTAATTCCTCCCTCCCATCCACTGCATCATTATTGTCATTCATTTTACTCTACTGCATAAATATAAGCATATATAATTGAATGTACTGTTACTATTATTTTGCACAAGCCTGTTAGATTAATTAAGAATAAGAAAAATGTTTTTATTTTACCTTTACTTATTCCTCTGATGTTCTTTCTGTAGATCTGAGTTTCTGATCGATATCATTTTCCTTCTCTCTAATGCAGAAATACTTGTAAACAGTCCCTCGATTTGTCTCTACTTATTTATTTCTAAGTTTATTTATTTCTAAGACAAAGATGTCTTAGAAAATCTTTATTTCACCTCTATTTTCCAAGGATAATTTCACAGGATACCGAATTTTAGGTTGGTGGTATTTTTCTACCCCAACACTTGAAAAATTACACTCCATTCTCTTCTTGCTTACAAGGTTTCTGAAGAGAAGTCAGGTGTAATTCTTATCTTTGTTCTTTGATAAGTAAGGTATTTTCCTCTGATTTTTCAAGGTTTTTTCTTTAGTTTTGATGTTCTGCAATTTTCATAGGATATACATAGGTGTAGGGGTTTTGTTGCTATTGTTTAGGTGTTTTTTGTTTGTCATTCATCCTGCTTGGTGTTACTTGGGTTTCTTTATTCTGTGGTTTGGTGTCTGACTTTAATTTGGGGAAATTCTCAGTCATTATATTTTGAAATAGTTATCTTATTTCTCTCTTCGCCTCCTTGTATACTTTCTCATTATGCCTATGTTATACCTCATTTTTAGTTGTCCCACAGTTCTTGGATATTCTGTTCCATTTTTTCTCAGTCTCTTTTCTTTGCTTTTCAGTTTGGAAAGTTTCTCTCGAGATATCCTCAAGCTCAGTGATTCTTTCCTCAGCTGTGTCCAGTCGGCTAGTAAGCTCATCAGAGACATTCTTCATTTCTATTACAGTGTTCTTTATCTCTAGTTTTTCTTTTTTATACTTTCATAAATTTCCATTTCTCTGCTTACATTGTCTGTCAGTTCTTGCATGCTGTCTACTTTATCCATTAGAACCTTAGCATATTTATTGTAATTGTTCTAAATTCTCAGTCTCATGATTCCAACATCCCTGCCATATCTGAATCTGGTCCTGATGCTCATTTTGTCTCTTCAAACTTGGACTTTTGCCATTTAGTATGCCTTGTAATTTTTTCCTGATGGCTGGACAGGGTGTAGTGGGTAAAAGGAATTGCTGTAACAGTCCTTTAGTAATATGGTGATAAAATTTAGTAATGTGTGTGTGTTGGCAGGGGACCGTGTTCTATAGTCCTATGATGAAGTATGAGTCTTTTTTTTTTTAAGATTTTATTTATTCATTTGACACAGAGAGAGAGATTATAAGTAGGCAGAGAGGCAGGCAGAAAGAGAGGAGAGGGGAGGAAGCAGGCTCCCTGCTGAGCAGAGAGCCCGATGTGGGCCTCGATCCCAGGACCCTGGGATCATGACCTGAGCCGAAGGCAGCGGCTTTAACCCACTGAGCCACCCAGGCGCCCCGAAGTATGAGTCTTTTATTGAGCCTGTGCCTCTGGACTGTGAACTTCACAAGTGCTTCTTAGTGAACCCCAACCCTCACCAACCCCCATAAATGGCACAGGATGGCCACAGTGGGTCGTGGTTAGGCATTTCACTTCTTGCACATGGAAAGCGAGAGCCTGCTAGAGTTAGATATGGTAGTCCCTCTTTATTTGGAGGGGGTATGTTCCAAGACCTCCAGTGGATATCTGAAACCATGGATAGCACTGAACTCTATATATACTATGTTTTTTCTTCTACATACATACTTATGATAAAGTTCAATTTATAAATTAGGCACAGTAAGAGATTAACAATAATAACTAATAATAAAATAGAATGATTATAACACCATACTGTAATAAAACTTATATGAATGTGGTTTCTTTCTTTCAAAATATCTTACTACACTCTACTCACCCTTCTTCTTGTGATGACATGAGATGATAAAATGCCTACATGATGAGATGAAGTAAGGTCACCGACATAGGCATGTGATGTAGCATTGGGTTACTGTTGACCATTTGATGATAGGTCACAAGGAGGATCATATGCTTCAGGATTGTGTTTGACCATGGGTAAATGAAACTGTAGAAAGCAAAATCATGGATAAGGAGGACTACTGTATTTTCTCTTTCCCTGGGTCAGTTAGGCTTTGATAAAACTGCATCAGGTTAGGCTCCAGTTAAATGGTTTTTCCCCAACAGTTTGTTGGTCTTTTGACTTTGCTTAGTTGTCATGCCATCCAAGCTCTATTATTTATTGAGTGCCTGGCTGTGTCCTGGCAAGTGGGGAAACCAGAGTGAACAAGACCAACATTTCCCTGCTTTCCTGGACTGTCCAATCCACTGATCCAATGGAAGACGGAAAAATAACACAGATATCTGGGCTGTAGGTTTGGTCCTGATGAAGAAACCATAGGGCCTGTGGCTACATGGTACAGATGGAGTAACAGGCCTAGAGAAGGAAGAGCCCAGCCCAAGGTTTCATGGTGAATTGGTGGTCCAATTCTGGAGGCTTAGTTAGAGCTCTTTTCTCTCTATCAAAAAAGCTGCTCCTGACTAGTGTTGGGTCTTGTAATATTGTCTCCACAGAACTGTCCCCCCCCATAAAGTGGGGGGTAGGATCAAGATTTGAACTTATTTGATCTGTGTTAGGGAACATGTAGAGTAGAAAGCTGACCAGCACATCTTCCTGGATGAACAGTGTTGATAAAGGCCTCATCTGCTGGGGGGAAGCTCTATAGGTAGCTTCCCTATAGACAGGACCAGCAAGGCATTTCTTGGCCTCTCCCACACCATTTCTAATTATGGCCAGTCTAGCCCTGAGGGAGTATTGCTAGAATGAGGAGCTTTACTCATCAAATATTAGGTTACTTTGAAGCGACAAGAGCAGGTTAAATGCTTACTTCTTTTTTTTCCCCCGGGTTTTAAAATGAACTGATTTCTTATCATCATCCCCAAATTTTCTTTTTTTTTTAAAGGGTCATTATGAATTTATGGTTTTAAACATATCTGATGTGTTTTAATCCATTGCAATGATGATATTCAAACTGCCCCATCTTTAGCAAGAAGGAACCATCTTGGATCCTGAGTCCTTTCTTTCTACAAGCCTGAAGTGGTCTTTGAGAGCTTGATTCACATTTGGAACAACAAGATGTTCCAGGCTTCTCTTGTACACTTTCTGCCCCAAGCCTGCAATCAGCCATTTGGAGTCCACTGGATATCAGAATACCACAGGCTGAGCTCAGCTCCTCGTGGGAGAGTTTTTTCATGTTTCTCGGATGAACAACATGGAAATCAGGGCATGGGTGTCTCTTGCCTAACTCTACAACAGATTCTCTGTCCAGGAGTGCCTGGCTGGCTCAGCTGGAGGAGCATGCGACTCTTGATCTCAGGGTTATGAGTTGGAACCCTGCGTTGAGAGATTACTTAAATAAACAAACTTTAAAACAAAACAAAATAAAATAAATAAAACATACTCTGTCCAGAGCTTAGACATAAAAAGGGAAAATTCCGTGGGCTTCTCAGATTTCACAGTCATTTCTCAATTTAAGGCAGTGGTTTTCCACCTTGCCTCCAAAGTGGAATCCCCAGGGAGCTTTAAAAAAAAAAAAAAATGATGCTTGGGTCCATCCCCAGACATTCTAGGATCTGTCCTGAGCAATAGGATTTTTTAAAGGGTAAAGCACCCAGATGGTGCTCAACCCTGGCTGCACATCGTTTATCATTCCATATGTGTTTTTACACTTCACATGTCTGTATGGAGCTCTAAACAATACTGTTGTACATGTCTTAAAAATGTATGAAAATTCCTTCTTATTGAGTGTACCTTTTGGAAACTTGTTTTTCACCCTAGCTCTGTTTGGATGAATCCGGAGTTGATACTTACACCTCTGGTTCATTCACTGTAACTGTTGCAGCACATTAAAGACTTTCCTCCAGCTCATCATCTTCCATCCCTCTCCTACAAAATTCATTGCAGTTAGTTGCTCTGGCCCCAAATCTTGGAGTCATCCTTGACTTTCTCTTTCATCCCACATCCAGTTGTTTATGAAATCCTCTTAGCTCTGCCTTCAAACATACCTGGCATCTGGCAGTTTCTTACCCCTCTATTGGTGCCACCTGGTTCCACCCACCATTATCTCACCTGGATTTGTGCAACAGCATCCTAAGTGGTCTCCCTGGTGGAACCTTTGATCTTCTACAATCATTATCTCAAAGCAGTCAGGACAATATAAACCAGACCATGTTATTCCTCTTCTCAAAACCCTCCAGTGGATTCCCATCCCTCAGTAAAATTCAGAAGTTCTCATCATGACTTGCCAGAATGATGTGGCATGCATGTCTACCATCTCCCCACCTTCTGATCTCATCTCCCACCTTTCCTCCTTTACTCATGTTGCTCTTGCTTTCTTATTGTCCATTGAACATAACAATCCCATCCCCACCACTAGGCCTTTGTATGTTGTTGCTGTTTCCTCTGTCTGGAAGGTTCTTCCTCTAATATTCATAAAACTGAAAATTAATAAAAAGAAACTTCATTAGAGTGGGCAAGCTAGAAGGGGGAGCCATAGCACTCAACATCAATTATGGGAGAAATGGTCAGTAACAAAATCACAACAGGAAAGAATCATCAATTTCAGGCCCCAACAGGAAAATATGTATATTCTATCTCCTATAAGAAATTGACAACTCCTTGAAACTCAGCCAATGAGAAACATTGTCGCCCTGAAGCCTCGCTTTTCTCTGATGGACTTTGGTTCAAAACAACCCCTTCCCAACTTACTCCTTGTTCTCTATAAAATAACATTCCACTCCTTTGTTGGGCTTGCCTATGGGTTTTGCCACACTTGTGTGTCATGAGTTGCAATTCTCTGCTACTCCTGAATAAACCCATTTTTACTGATTAAAACACACTTATTTTTGAGGTTAAGAGGACCTGCTTTCTTACTTCTCCTAGGTGTCTGCCCAAATATTTTATGAAAGAGGTCCCCTCTGGCCAACTGTCCCCAGTAGTACATATATCCCATCACTCTCTGTGCTTACTAAATTATGGGAAGAACTGATTCCTACTTTCAACTAGTTTGTTGGGTTGGCCTGGACCATCATTATGTAACACAGAAGAGTAACCAGGTATAGCTGGGAAAGAGCATGTCCTTGAATGGATTACTCCCCCCTACCCCCCACCAAATCATTCAGGGATCCCTCCCAAAATCATACTTTAAAAAGTAATTACTTTAAAAAGAAACTAACCTCAAAAGAGACCCTTCTCCTTTAAACCTAGAAAAGGATTTGAAGGGTTAAACATGAACAAGACAGCTTATCCTTCCCCTTCCTCCCAAACATAAACTTGCAAATACATACCTGTCTACTTGCCCCACCAAGGGGTCAAGCAATGTCAGGGACATAAGCAACTGAGAATAGAAGAGAGGTAGCTAGGGCTGAGGAGTAGTGTTCAGTCTGGACCCTCTGATCCAATCTGCCCTCTTCACACACAACCCCCTACAACCTCTTCCCCCCAGCTCACCTTCTCTACCAGCCCCCCAGCACGCCATCACCACAAATATGCCTGGCTGTGCTTTCCAGGGGCCCCACCTACACCCCCAGTAAAAGAGTTTTATTTTAAAATAGTCATTCACGTGAAAAGGGCGCTCCTTTCGAGAAATCCATGTATTGGGCAAGAAAACGTTGAATCAGGTAAGCAAAACTGATCAGACTCCTCCCTATTCTCTCCCATACCTACTATTTACCTTTCTTCTGGCTACATCTTGGCTCAGGGACTTGATTCTGCCTGAAATGACATCTTTATCCAAACCTCCACCTTGAAAATTCAGTTCTGGCCCAACTTCCCCCACATCCATGTCCAAACCATCTCTGTCTGACCTTGCCACCTGAAGACTATTTTCCAAACTCATCAGGGATTATCAGGAGCCCCCTGATTCTAGGTAAGTTCTAAAGGTATGAGTGCTGGTCTTCCAAACTTGGCACTGAGCTCTTTGGTGATGGTTCTAAACCTTGGAATATTGGAATCACCCTGTAGCTTTAAGAAATATTGTTGCCTGGGTGCCTGGGTGGCTCAGTGGGTTAAAGCCTCTGCCTTCGGCTCAGGTCATGATCTCAGGGTCCTGGGATCGAGGCCCGCATCGGGCNGGCTCTCTGCTCAGTAGGGAGCCTGCTTCCTCCTCTCTCTCTGCCTGCCTCTCTGCCTACTTGTGATCTCTCTCTCTCTTCTCTCTGTGTCAAATAAATAAATAAAATCTTAAAAAAAAAAAAAAAAAGAAATATTGTTGCCTGGGTCCTAGCCCACAGATTCTGATTTAATGGACCTGGGGGTGTGAACAGACATCAGATTTTTTTTTTTTTAAACCTTCCCAGGTGGTCTTAATGTGTATCCAAATTAAGAACCATCAGTTTTCCAGCAAGGACTCTTTCTTGGAATCTCTTGGTAGTTTGTGTTATAATGTATTGTCAATTCCTTTTCTTTAAAAAAAAAAAAGATTTTATTTATTTGAGAGAGAGAGAGACAGCAAGAGAGAGCATGAGAGGGGAGAAGGTCAGAGGGAGAAGCAGACTCACCATGGAGCTGGGAGCCTGATGTGGGACTCAATCCTGGGGCTCCTGGATTGTGACCTGAGCCAAAGACAGTCGCTTAACCAACTGAGCCACCCAGGCGCCCCTGTCTATTCCTTTTCAAATAAAGAAAAGGTAACCTGTTAATTAATGCTTGTCAAAGGCTGCTGAAGCTTCAATGTCCAAAGCCCACAGATATTAATGTCTTGGATTTGTAGGGTGTTTTAGATTCTTGCTTCTCAGAGTGTGAGCCATGGACCAAGAGAACACCAATTCCATCAGGAGCTTGTTAGAAATGCAGAAACCCTGGCCCCGGCCCAGTCTTGAGAACTGTAAAACTTTGAGCACAAACAATTTTGTGTACCCCCTCCTCTACAACTAGGTGACTTGAATAAACACTAGCATAGTTTCTAACAGCTCAAGACTGTTTCCTTGGGACAACCCAGCACCCCTGGACTCCCAGCCTGGGAAAACTCAAGCCTGCCAAAAGAATTTACCATATGTTTCAGCCACACACCTGACCATAGCCCTCTGACCTCCCTTTCCTTAGAGCATTTACTTTAAAAAAATTTACAATTGTAAACCTTTTCTCTGTCCCTTTGAGATATCTGTGCATCTCCTGAAACCTAGGAGTGTCTGTCCCAAAGACCTAAGAGTCACCCCTTTGAAGCATAACCCTCAAGACAGATAGGGCTCCATCTCCCAGTCTCTGCGTGAGGGCAGAAGCCTAACTTAATAAGCTAGCCAGTTAGCAGACACAGGCTCATCACCTTGGCCAATCCCCCCCACCCACTTTCAGTAATTTTCCATTTCTCTGACTCTGCTCAAGGCATCGCTTGTCTCCTGCTCTGCTCCTTCATCACCCTTTAAAATTCCAGTTACCTCTGCACAGAGCCCGGTCGAGGTCAGTCCGATATGGAGGCCTCTCCCTTACTGTAGTGGTCACTGAATAAACCTGTCTTTCCTGCCTTTAACGAGCGTCCGGCTTTTCTTCAACTGTCTCCATTTCAATAAGATGCTTAGGCACTCTGCACGTACATTAAGGTTTGAGAAGCACTGTTTTATATTCATCATTCCCTCAAATGACTTCTAATAAACAGCCCTAAATTACGACAGGAATTACGATCCCCATTTTACTAGTGAAGGAGCGGAAGGTCAGAGCTCTGTTCAGTCACAGTTAAACCAGAACTGCAACCCACTTCATGACTCAGTCAGGATGCGGCGCTAACGGGAGAGAAGAGCACGCTGTACACAAGGGCCCAGCAGTGACCCCGGGGGGAAGGAGGAAGGCCTGTCTTCATGCCCCACTCTGTCCCTGCAGGCTCTACCCTTCTGTAGTTGCAAGAGGACTGTTTCAGAAGTAAGCCTTGTCCAGGGACTGGGGAATTCTGATCTGAGTTCTATCTGTGGCTGGAGTCCTGGGAGCACGGCTCCTGGGGGATGAGTCACTACACTGACCCTGCTCAGGGACTGAAGAGGGTTGCTTCGAAGCCCGAAGAAGCCTAGCCCTTCGTAGGCCTGTGGACACACGGTGCTGCTGGCTCTGCATGAAGTCAGACCCGGGCGCGGCCTTAGTCCTGAGAGCCAGAGAGCACCGGCAGCCCACGCTCTCTGTGCTCATTGTTGATGCTCTCCTCGCTCCAGCTCCGACTGTCCCCATTCTTGCTCTCCTGGCTAAACACTGACTCCCCTCCTCCTGGCCAGGCTGCTTGCTCCCTGGTCCCTTCTTCACTGGACTCCCATCCCTATCCTCCCATTCCCAGGGCAGAGCCCCACCTCCAGGCTTTTGCTGATCTTGAACTTACACATATGACAAAAATTCAAATATAACAAATTAATGAATTAAATATTTTATCCTCTCTCTCCCTTCTCCTCACTGACCTCGAATTAGGTTGAAAGACTATCAGTAAGAAATCAGCTACCAATTTTAAATACCCATCATTCCCCTAGGGAAGACAGAGAAATCACTAACACGAATGACAGGATGAACTTCTCTGGTCATTGGCAAACCTCGTAGAGCATGAGAAGTAGAGGAACTCCCCTACCACTACCCCTTACCTCATCACATGGAGAATACTGATTTTTCATGTTCAATGTCTTTGGCACCAATAATTTAAATTTAGCCATCATTATGGTAAATATTTTTATTGTTAGCTTTACCAGAAAAACTTGTATTACAGGGAATTTCTGATAATTTTATTAGAGCCAGAGATGATCACTTCTTCTAGAAAAACAAACCTCTGAGGTTAGAATGGAAGACAATGAAAAAATAGATTTTACTTTATAATTTACTTTTTAGCCATCTGAAGCCTGCCAATTCCTTTGCATGAGTATTATTTTAACATTGTATAACAGGTCATTAATAGGGAACACACAAGCCCCAAACCTTCATATCCTGAATCTCTAAGTCAATCATCAACTTTTCTTAGATTTTTGAAAACATGAAAATAAAAGCCATTTCCGGTAACGGCACTCACACACCATGTACACTGTAAGGAGGTACAGCAGTCAAGGCTAAGCCTCGTATTTTCCAGGTTTTAGCTGAAATTACCCTCACTGGTTTCTTAGATTCTTGTCAGTCTTGTCTGGGGGCTATTTTGCCTTACTGGGCCTAAAGAGAGCACAGTATTAAAATACGTTAATGATCTCTACTGACAGTATGGCATGAGTGGGTTTCTAACTCTCTGGGGACATGAGTGGAGACACAACACGTCCCAGGACACAGCTGAGTGCCCCTAGTTATCGCTGAGCGGGGTAGTTTCACGTGATCACTTTGTCTCTGCAGCCGAAGTCTGGGGTTGGATCTTCCTAGCAGCTTCCAGAACAGAAACCAGGTTCACTTTGTCTCCAAATTCTTTTTCTCGATGCTCGAGAAGAATGCCCTAAAATGAAATGAGAGGGAACATCAGTCCTCAATCTGAGTTGCTCATTCATGGGACAGACACGGAGCGGCAGCTTGAGCAGCAGGGGCCAGAGATGCGGGTCAGGCCTGGCTCTGCTCGTGAGGGGTTCAGTTCTGGTGGCAAAACAGGAACAGGGAAGGTTACATCACAAGGGGTGGGCTGTACCGGCAGCACTGTGGGAGCAGGAAGTCAGGAGTGACATCTACGTGGGGTGATATAACGGGGTGATCAGGGAAGGCTTCACAGATGATAAAGCATGGAAGGCAGTCACATATCTATGGGTAGAGGTGAAGTAAAAGAACACACCAGGCAGAGAGAGTTGACACAGGGTGAGCTTTCAGAGAAAAGCCTCGAGGTGTGCAAGTAGAGCTCAGAAGTCAGACTCTGATCATCTAAAAAGGGAGACATACCCTCTCTCAACTTCAGTTTTCCTAAGAAAGTGGAGGCCACTCCTGATACTGTGAAGCAAAATGCTCTAAAACAGAGGATACACCAAAGTTTCCGAAAGTGGTAAAAAGCATACGATAGTGTGTTTGAGGTCAGTATTGAGGAATCCTTGTGAAAGAGTTCCTTGACACAGGAAATCAGGGAACTCGTCTTAACAAAACAAATAAACAAACATCTATGTTTGCTGCACCATTATTTATAAAAACTTTTTAAAAAACCCAAAAAGTCCCACCACACTGAGGTGACTACAGGGAAGCCAATCAGGAAGCTATATTTACATTTCTAATAAAGCAGTATGTGGATATTAACACTACTGAGCGAGAATATATAATGATACAGAAGATGTTCATAATACACTGTTAAGTGAAAAAAGAATATCTAGTAAGAGAGTTTCTAAAAAAAAAAAAAGGCTTCTCAGCTTAGCTCCATTCTAGAGGCTTGTGCGCGGTGGCTGAGCTTACAGAAGAACTCTCCTCACCTTCTACTGTTGCGTTTTCAAATTTTCTATGTTGAAAACACATTACTTCTTTAAAGTAAGCGTGTTTTAAAGATGATTATTACAAAGGAAATCCCCACTGAGTGGCAGCTGGCTCATGGGGACTGTGAAAACTCTGCTCTCCAGAAACCTGGAGGCAAGTCCTGAAGTCAGCCAGGCCAGCCCACCTGCCACCACGAAGGAAGAAGGGCGCGCTTCAGGGAGCACCAACAAAGTCAAACAACACGCCTAGCAACACCAGGAATGTGCCACCTGGGCTTGGGGAGCCTGTGAGCACCAGATGAGTCACTAGCAGTCAAGAGAAGGCTGCCAGGTGAGCTCTGCCCTGCCCTGCCCTGCCCTGGAGGCTGAGGGAAGGCGGAGCTAGGGAGGAGGAAGGAATCCCAGTGCCGCCAGAGCCGGAAGAGGCTGGGCAACTGATCCTCTGGGGAAGTGGCCCGCCCAAGTGCAAGGGCCTCTGGAAGGGGTCTTTGGGAACCACCGCTGAGGAGAGGCTATGGGAAGGGGAAGGGTGGGGTCTCTGGAGCAGGATGTGTCTGAGTTCCATTTCCATTGTACCACTTAGCAGCTGTGTATCTCTTGGCGGAGTTATTTTTTATCATTCATAATTCATTTCCTTACATGTAGATGGGAATAAAAATCCCTAACATCCCAGACTGATTGTGAGGAAGATAGGAGATGGTGCACATGAGGACTCAGAATAAGGCAGGCACTCTCTGGCAGCCGTGATCACGAAGACATTTTGATATATTTAACAGAAAGGAAGCAAATAGATTTGTATTATATCAGATACCAATCCATGTGAGATTCTAATACAGACAAGCAACAGCAGTTACCACGGTTTAAAAGGAACAGACGAGAAGTAGAGCTTAAAATGGAAAGATTTCTATTCCTCCCAAATTCAGAAAAGTATGCAGTTATTAATGTTAGCTGTGAGATCCACCAATGCAAACAATACCGTCTTATTACCAAGGAGACCAAGAGTTAATGTCTTGTCCAAAGTTGGCAGAGACAGGACCAGCGGTCAGGCCATCAGTCTTGAGGTCCTCCTGTCGGGCTCTGGAAACGCCATCCACTTCACCCTACCCCTGCTCTGCATCCACCCGGCATCTGCTGGCACTGCCTTCCAGCACAGGGAGGCTCTCCAGCTCAAGGCTGCCCAAAGTCTGACATGAAGTAGCCACCCCCCCGCCTCCTGGGCCCACAAGGTCCCCGTGCTGACTCTGGAGCCTCAGAGCCAGGGTCCGGAGCAGCCTGTCTGCAGAGAAGTCTGTTACCTCTCCGGGGCAGCACTCCACGGGAAAAGTGCTGTCTCCCCCCACATCTCCTTGCTACTCCCCCTAATTCGGCCTGTTTTCTTCCTTCTCTCCTCTTCCTTTTCTCCCCTGTCCATCCCTGATGACCTGTGAGAACTGCAGGGAAATAAGTTCTTGACAGAATAAAAACAACGCTTTTGTTCAAGTGCCAAAGACAGAACTTGACATCAGGAAGCCTGGATGCAGGCGTGCGCTCACCCACACCTCTCAGTCCCAAGTGACTGGCCTGCGGAACTCCCAGACCATCTCAGGACATTACTGTGATGAGTGAGGAGAATCGAGTGTGAGGTGGCCTGTGAGCAGATGTGAGATAAATGGTAATTCCCCTCCCTTCCCCTTCCTCACACTCCCTGGCTTTCTGGAAGGAAGGCTGCAAGACTCCAAGTAGAGAAGGTGACCCCCCCTCAGACACTGGGGTCTTGTGCCCACAGACATAGACACCCACAGTTCCACACACAAACATGAGAAATTTACCTGCTTTCCTGATCCCACCACAAAAACTCCCCCAAGGATAAAGCCTTCGCCTTCCAGGTTTCCAGAAAAGCCTCCATTTCGGGCCCGGAAGAAGTTGTACCAGACACCCAGACGGACAAATCCCATAAACATCATCTTCCGTCTCTGGGGACCATAGAACTTTTTCTGCAGGAGCAAGAAAAACAGAGCCCCTTTGAGCAACCTGTACGCCTGCCTTCCCCAAGGAAGAAAGACTCCCAACAGGGCATTTGTTCTCAAAGGCCCAAAGCCTGCTGCTTCATGTCCTCCCCACAACCTAACCCACACACGGCTTCCACTCAGGAGCACTCTCAACTGCCTGAGGAAAGAGAACCCTGCCAGGCCAACTTCCGACCCCAGGGCATGGCCACACTCGGGAAACAGATATGCAGCTTTCCCCTCTGCCTCTAACCCCTTGCTAGAGACACACAGGGCTCTTGTGTCCGACCGGGTGCTAACAGTCTGACATCCTAAGAGCAGAGGGGAAAGGAATATGGCTGCAATTAGTAAGGGACAGGAGCTTGTGCTGGCAAGGAGCGTCTACATGATGCGAGAACCCAGTGGGGCTTTGGCAATTTCCCAGGCTCCCATATCCAGGTCACAGTTTAGGAAGGGCTCAAGTAATAAGTGAGGAGACACCTGTCAAGTGTCCCATCACGCTCTGCCCAGAGGGCTGCAGGAGCTCCTCCAAATACAAGGCAGCCAAAAGAGAGGCCAGCCTCTAGCTCCAGGCCAGACATACCCTGGGCCATCGAGAGCTCTCCACACCTGAGCACAGTCCCCACCAGTCTGTATCAACAGGCTCACAGGAGATGCACCTTTTCATCCAGGAAGATCTCTCCTTTGAAATAAGGCTGGAAGTCCTGAACTTCGGTCCTGATTTGTTCCTTCACCACTGCATACAGGGGGACTCCCAGCTTGTCCAGTTTGGGCTTCAGGGAGGACAGGTCCGCAGCCTCCTGCAGAAGACAGGGAACAACATGGGCACAAACTCCTGTGGTTCCGCAGCTGGCCAACACCCGCTCCCTTACAGGCCCAGAGTGGGGCTGGCACTGAATGCAGAAGAACAAAAGCACCCAGATGCAGGGAACAATGAAGGCCTGTGGAGCTCAGCAGAAGCCTGGCCCAGCAGGCCCCAAGGTCTTGACTGTAGGGTATCAGGTCCCCTCCTCAGCCCAGGCTTCTTGTTCTCTCCAGGGTGGGAAGGGGAGGCAAGGCTCCTATTATAGGTGTCCTAACCATGGCCTGGGGAGCATCTGGTAAATGAGATTGGCCCCAAACATGGCCCTCCACATGTAGCCATGACGCCCCTCCCCTGCACCTGACCAAACCAGCACAGCCTACGAGGCAAACTCCATTCAGGCCATGTGAAGAGCTGCCCCCAAGCCTTCGCTCAGTTGGCTCCCTCTGCCCCCAACAATCTTCCTTTTTCTCCCACTCAAATCCCATCCTCCAGAAAGGTCTCCCTGTTCTGAAAGGTCTCCCTGGCTCATCCAGCCTGGAGTAAAGCCCCAGTTCTCTATGCATATCCAATCTATCTGCTTGGAGACTTTTCTGGAACCGAGTCTATGTGTGACCACCAAGCTGAGCATGGTCACTTAAGTTTCCAAGTGTGGCTCATAGTTAGATGCCGTGTTTTCCATTTCTCCTATCCCTTGGTGCCCAGCACATGGCTGGATACACAGAAGGTACTAGATACCAGGTGGAAAGATTTGAAGGTGAAGGTGGATAGTGGGGACAGTGCAGCTGGATGATAAATACAGACATCCCTCACTCTCACGAATTACATGCTGGATGAAGAAAGGAAACTACTTCACTGTTCAGAACAAATTCTTCACGACTGGTATCAAAATAGATAGATTCTGATCTATAGCAGCCTACTTGCTTCCAATACAAATATGTTGCTGTATGGTAGCAACTACATTTAATTTTTTGTTTATTTTCTAGAACACACAAAAAGGACAGCTAATGAAACAGAATCCATACTCATCAAGAGCTTCAGTGAGTGGGAAACTTTGCCCTACAGCAGAGAGGACTACAGGTCTGCTGTGACCTAAGACCACCTGTGTATGAGATGAGAGGATTTACTCTTTATTCCTTGGCTCTGGTGTGTCACTGCACAAAGCCATGAAGTGGAAACTCAGTCCTATACTGTTGGTCTTGGCCACTAAAATAACACTGACTGACATCCAACATGTTTTCCACAAAATGCTCTGCCAGGCAGAGGCCAGGGCACAGACAAGCAGGTTGTAATTAGGGAGGGCAGTTGCTCTTGGGATCTCGTGGGTTTAACTGGCCTTGGGAAATCAATTCACAACAGGCTTCCATGTTGGTATCTGAAGGCATCACAGACTTTGAACCAGAAGCCCTGAGTTTTTAGGCCTTCCCGTGGTAGGTAGAATAATACCCTCTCAGGATACCCTAATCCTAGGAAGCTGTGAATATGTTTTGTTACAGGGTCAAGGGGAATTAAGGCAGCAGATGATTGTTAACCAGCTGATCTTAAAGGAGAGGATCCTGTATTATCTGGGTGGCTCCAGCACAGAGGTCCTCTCAGTGACATGGTGATCCAATGCGAGAAAGACTGGACCAACCATCACTGGCTATTAAAATGGAGGACGGGGCCAGGAGCCAAGGAGTGCAGATGGCCGCTAGCAGCAAAGAGGAAAGGAAATCACTATCTCCTGGAGCCTCCGGAAGAGGGAATGCAGTCCTGCTGACAACTTGATTTTAGCTCAACAAGACCAAGTTCAGAATTTGCACCTCTAGAATTATAAGCTAATACATTTGTGTTGTTTAAAGCCACCAAGTCTATGATAATTTGTTACAGCAACAACAGGAAATTAATACACTTCCCCACAGCAGTGTGACTTTGTCACAACCTCTGTCCCTCCGCTTCTTCCTCCGTAAAGCAAGCTCTAATTTCCAGGGATATGTGGGAGAAACAACAGGCCCTGAAGTGCCCTGAATGTGAGGACAATCTCTGTCAGCCCAGCCACACAAGCAGGAGAGACAGCTCAAGGCTGAAAGGAAGGCCACATAGACTCGGTTCCAGAAGGCCCCAGGCTCAGGGAGGACAACCAAAAGAAGGCAGATGACCACATGGACAGGGCCAACGTCACCATGTGAGAAGCAATACTGTCTCATTCCCAGTTCTCCCCCAGGCAAGGCAGATCTCAGAATCTAGGTCTTCTGCCACTGACTGTGCAAACAGGACAGGTCACCAAACCCCTCTGGCCTTCACCTATCTGTTAAGTGACAAGGCAGGACTCCACTTTCCCTTGATAAGCTTCCTCACTTACGGAACAAGTGATCACGGCCTTCCATTGAGGGCCCAGCCTGGAAACCACCTGGTCAGTGAACCCCAAATTTCACCAAAATCATGGCAAGTGCATCCACACCATTGCCATCACTGAAACCCCACTGAGCTGCCAATGCCAAGAGCACACAGTAAGACAGCCAAGGAACCACGTGCAAACCTGTGGCTCTCAGCTGTCCCCCAGGGACTCCAGGTGGGTGGCCCAAGAAGAGGGAGACAGGTCCCCTCTATAAGTGTGACCTTGCACTCCACGCCCCTATCACAGGTGAGGGCTGCCCATGGCTGTACCAGTAACCTTCCAAATGCTGCATTTCAATAAGTAGGTGCCTGTGCTGAGCATCAGGAACACAGAATTGGACCTGATCCCCATCCTTGATTAAACAAGAAGATGGCCCCAGACACAGACAGTCCGTGAGAACGCAAGGGCCTGAGAGCACCAAATGAGAGTCAAGTATGTTTGCTAACCCAAGGATACGGTGGGTTGTTAAATGAATACACACAGGGAATAAATCAAAAGAAATACCTAGAGCAAATAACAGTGCTGATGGAAGGTCAGAGTAGGCCTACAGGCCCTTAAGTCCTGGCTGGAAACGGGTTGGTCCCACTTGCTAGAATCCTTTTCTCTGAACAGATCCTTGATGTACTCACCTCTCGGCAGAGGAAACAGCCTGGCCTGCGCACAGCCATAATCACAGCTCCGTTCTTTTCCCAGAGCTCCTTTGCTTTGAAAGTCCTTGGTTCTGGGGAGAAAAGGCAAGTCAGTATTCTCTCCTCCCAGCTCAGCCTGGCGCCAGCCATGAGGCAGCTCATAAATGGCACCAGCCTAGCAGAGGACTTGGAAACAGCAGATAGGAAACACACACAAGAACTAATCACCCTTCAGAAGAAGGACCCCGTTGTGTACCCGAAAGGGCCCTCCCCCATCAAAATCTACTGGCAAACACGAACATCCCAAACTGGAACATTTCTGGAAAAATGGCAAATTCCTTTGCTGGTACCAGTGGACACTGTAATGATCCTTTAGGGCAGATACACGGCCAAAACTTGAAAGAGATCTTGCACTTTGATAAAAAAAAACAAAACAAAACAAAAACCCTAACTTTTTATTTTAAGTATTAAATAGAAATAGGTCAACAAAAATTTTTATGGAAAAAAATTTTTTTAAAGATTTTAAGTAATCTCTATACCCAACATGGGGCTTGAACTCACATTCCCAAGATCAAGAGTCACTCTACCAACTGAGCCAGCTGGGTGTCCCAAACTGATTTTTTTTTTAAAGTAGGCTCCACACCTAGCATGGAGTCCAACACAGGGCTTGAACTCACAACCCTGAAATCAAGACCTGAGGTGAGATCAAGAGTCGAATGCTTGACTGACTGAGTGACCCTAGGTGCCACCTTATGAAAAAAAATTTTAACCTAAAATTTTAACCTAAATATTCACAGGAGAGGGTAGAAGATGCCCAGCAAGAAAATGCCTCGGGGCAGTACGATTCTGTGGCTCAAGCTGGGCCATGGTCAGACAAGGCCTGCATCCAGCGGGGTGGCATCGGGCATGGGCCAGCTCCTCCCCAGACCTGTTTCCTCAGTCAAAAGTGTAAACATCCAGCAGCTCCACTGTGGCTACAGGGGGCATCAAAAGATGGGTAGCAAAGTGCTGACTGCAGTGTCTGAGAACACAGAGTTAGTGAGGGCTCAGCAAGTAGCAACTCTTCCTATCCTAGCATCTCTCAGAGGAATCGTGTCCCTGTGGGATGTTATGTGGAAACAAAGGAGCAGGCTGGGGTCTGTAATCCAATGAGACTGGGAAACCCTGGGTTGAGCACAGCCAAGCAGGGGTCTCTCCGCAGGACTTCTTAGTCCTCCACTTATGGCAACCTACGCCATAAGTCTGTAGTCACAGTGCCTGGCTGGCCTTAACAAGCTTCCTCACTTACAGAACAGGTGATCACAGCCTCCCGTTGAGAGGCCAACCTGGAGACCACCCAGTCAGCGAGCCCCAAGTTTCAACCAAATCACGCCAACTGCATCCACACCATTGCCATCACTGAGCTGCCAATATCAACAGCACACAGTGAGGCAGCCGAGGAACCACATGCAAATCTATGGCTCTCAGCTGTCCCCCAGGTACTCCAGGTGGCTGCCCCAAGAAGAGGGAGCCAGGTAGGTCCACTCTACGAGTGTGACCTTGTGCTCCCCACTCCCCGCCCTGTGTGTGCTGCACCACAGGTGAGCGCTGCCCATGGCTGTACCAGTAACCATCCAGACACTGCATTTCAATAAGCAGGGGCCTGGGATGAGCATCAGGAACACGGAATTGGATACACAGAGTTTCTCAAATGCATTTGACCCACGAGCTCTTTTCTGTGAAGACCCCGGAGACAACAGCAGAAAACGCTTTTGACCAGAAGAAGATAAAATGTAAAACATAGTATGCAGTAAGATCCCAACTGCATACTATGTACACATGGAAAGGAATGTGCAAAAATAAAACTGAGTACTGTGTCAGGATAATGGGGTTATCAGTAATTTAAAGAATGTTATTAAACTTTCCTAATGTTATAGTGCCTTTGCAATAAAAAAAAAAAAAAAGAGAGCGTGCGGCGCGAGAGAGCCCTTTTATAAGGAAAAAAATGAGAAAGTCTGCATCCTAGCACCTTGGAAAAGTACTGAGGCCAGTGGGGTCATGGCTTACCCTTCTCCAGGGTTTTCAGGTCTATGTCCTCCAGATACTCCAGCGTCGCTTTCTGGGACTTGGACAGAAACACGTCTGTGTTGGCCAGGAGTAGGGCCAAGGCAGCCGCCCCCAGGGCCCCCGCGCCAATGGACCACATGCCCATGGTGAAGAAACTCAGATCCTGGAGGAAAGACATTTCTGGAGATTGAGAGGAAGGAAGAAGATGTTATTGCTCCCACTTTGAGAGAGCTGGAATCCAGTCTCCATGCAAGCCTCTGGCTGGGCAGCCAATCAGGAGGCCAGAAGCAGGGGAGGGGAGCATCAGCGTCAGAGACGGGGGCAGATGACGGGCGTGAACAAGGGCCTCTGAGCACCTGCTGCCACAAAAGCTTGAGGAAATAACAGACATGTGGAGGTTCCTGCCCCAGGGAGCTCACTCGTGGGTCATGAGTGAGAACAGAGAAATGACAGCCCTCTGAAAGGCCTCTCTTGCCATTCTTCTTCTGTGCCCAAGGCCATGGCCTCCCAGCTCTGTGGGGTGTCCATGCTAGGCCCCTGCAGGCAGCCTCCGTCCCCTTTCCCCTCCCTGCCAATGGCTGATTTTCCTTCATAGTCTGGGAGTCTCCACTATCACCTCCCTGTGGAGGAGCAGCCTTCTCTTCTTTGATCAAAAAATACTCAGAACACCAATGACACTGTTTAGTTACCTTATCCTTCTTCCTCTTCAGTTTGTGAATCCCTCAGAAACAGAGACCATACCATTCATCCAGCCCCCAGGCAGTGCCCAGCAGGGCCTTACTCATGGAAGGCAGGCAATCTCCGTACTTTCTCTCAACTGAGAATAGCTTTATATTTCATTCATTATACAAATAAAACAGGCTCAGAGTGAAAATAAAACAAAAATCAAAAAAGAAGCAATACATAAAACCAGAGTCGATGAGAAAGTAAATATCCCCTGAAGATCTAGCAGCTAGTGAAGAACATAGTTGAACACAGTTGGCCCCTAGTAAACAGCAGTGTCTAACCTGACATTCTGCCCCGTGTGACTAGCACTACAGGGCTAGAGTAGGAAGAAGGGGAGTGGCCGGATAAAGGGGAGTGGATCAAGAGAGCAGGCATTATGTACAAAAAGAGCACAGTGCTAGGTGTCTGTCTGCCTCAGGCTGGCAAAAGAGGTCTGCGTGGATCACGGGGCTCTGCGATTGCAGTGGAGTCCCATGCAGGTCCTGCAAAATCCGCCCTTGTTCCTAGCTCACTCCCAAGGGCCTCCCTAAGGCTTCCTCTAGTTGGCTCCCAGGGACTGAAGCAGGTGCCCTATCCAGCCTGCCTTCTCCTGACAACTACTTAAAATACTTCTGTTCCCATGGCCCTCCAGCCATCGTAGGGTCTTATACAGGGTGGCCTTCCTTCCTAAGTACCAGCAGGACTCTGGGCAGAGATCACCAGGTAGAGACCCAGGGTATATGTGTGTGGCCCACCTAACCAAAGACTTATGTCTCCCCTCCAGCACTTGGCTGGGGAGAGGATTTCTCCAAAGGATTAAGCAAAGGCCCAGAAATCCACATGCCACTGCCAGAGTAGGAGTTTGGAGGGATCCACTGCCATAAATAAGGTGGTGTTGGGAGTAATTTGGTGGTGAGGACTTTGGGAAAGGACGGTAGGCCAGGCTTGTGTTAGGCCAGTGTGAAAAGTTCAGAGAAAAGTTTGGATTCGAGTTAAGAAATAAAAGGGGTCTTTCAGGCAGGGGGGTGGGGAGGAGGAATGACCAAATGAAAAGAGCATTGCAGAAAGAGGAATTTGGCATCTGCATACTAGGGGAGGGGGGAAGGAAGGGGAGGCCAGGATGCGTGTGTATGGGGGGAGAGGGGTGCTGCTAGGCCACCTCTGTTGGGAGGAGCTGGGAGAGAGGAGTTTCTTGCAACTTGACTTCTCACTGTGGACTCCTGGCCTGGCAGCACAGGCATCACACTGAAGTGAAGATCTCATGCCTTATCTCAGGGCTAAGGAATCATCAGCTGCATTTTAATCAGACCAGGCAGGCAGTTCACATGCACACAGAAGTTTGAGAAGCATTGTCTCAGAGCAAAGAATCCAGGATTTTGTGCTTGGTTAGCCATAAGCCTCAGAATAAAGCCCAGTGACGAGGGCAGCCTGGCCTGGGAGAGCTGCGCCCTCCAGCTTCCCTTCACTCAGCTCACCGTGGAGGTCAGCAGGGCTCCTGGTGAGCCCATCTCCATGCTTCTTCCTGGAATGTCCTACCCCATCTGTTCTGTTCTTCAGGACTTGGACACCTCCCCAGGAAGGCTTCCTGGATGCTCTGCCTACCCTCGCTACCACTCCCAAGAGACACTTCGTACCCACGACACTTCCCGTGTGCTCCACACAAAATGTGGATCTATCTACCTTTGACTCATTCCCCTTTGACTCTGTCCCTCGTTCATCTCTGAACCACCATGCCCAGCACAGTGCCTGCTTGGTACACAGTGAGCTCTTCAAAAGAGTGCATGAAAATGAATTCAGTAGAACTGAATGATGAGAATGATGACTCACGGAGAACCCAAGTTCTTGGACCAAGAAGGAAAGAACCTTCCAGCCCATGGGCTGGCTTCCAGTTCTTTTACAAGGCAGAGTTACACATTACTCGATTATAATTCATAGAACAATTAGGGGCATTCACAGAATAACCACAGCTCTCACCTGTGTGCTATAAACAGGAGATTCCCCAGAGCCTGGAACAATTTCTGCACCTCTACACACATTTCAAACACCCCTGGATTTCTGATATGTGTGTATGATTCAGGAGCAGATGGCGTGGTCTCTGATCACAGATCTGATAACATTTCTGTGGCAACACACAAAGACCAGCTTACGTCTACCCTACAAAAGGACTTGCTTCATCTCCTGAAACTTGAATGCATTGCAGGAAGCCCAGAGAGCCTTACACCAAGCTCCACATCCTCCTAACACAACACTGTTGCTCTTAGAGACCAACAGACTCCATCTTCCCACCAATAGCCAGTTAGCCTGTTTGCTCATGACTGCAAGGGAACAGGACTCAACTAGACTCAACATTTATTTCCAATCATTTACTCAGCACTGACCTGTTCGCTAAATGGCAATTTGGAAGGACATACAACTAAATGGAACACAATCCTCAAGGTGACACAGGCCTAGCACACAGATAACAGAAATTCAATGGAAAGGGGAGGCAACTTGCTCCAAGTATGAACATGAAGCTATGGGGATAAAAGCCAGCTCCAGCTGATCTGGGAAGCCAGAGGAGCACCCAGAAGGAAGTGGCTTTGGGGCTGGCATGGGACTCAGGGGGCAGAATGGAAGGGCTAGGCCCCGCCTGGGTTAAATAAGCCTCGGAAGGACCACGCTGGCTAGGGGTGGGTATCAGTGCTCAAGGCACCGGGAGAATGCAAACTTCTATGTCCCAAAGGCCCCCACCCCTACCTCAAGTTCAAGAGCCAGAATACAAGATGTGGGTGTTGTTTACCACCCCACGCCCACCTGGAGCTGTGCTCCAGAAAGTGTGAGGAGAGAACCACCCCTTTGGAGCATGGACCTCATTCTCGGGCCCAGCAGCACTAAGATGTGAGAGAAATATTAGCTCCAGAGGTGAGAGACTCTTCTGCTGGGGTTAGCAGTGAAAATTTACACCTGGAAACACCTAGAGGGTGTGTAGGTCCAGCTCCTCAGCCAAGCCTCCCTGAGCTACGAAGCACTCCCATCCTGGCCGATCTTGGAGCATGTACCTCTGCAACTCACTTCGTAATGAGACTGACTCAGGCTCCAGGATCACAGCTATTCCCAGGACAAAAAGGAGGAAGGGAAGGAGACCCTACTCTCTCAACAGAACAAAGCATTTTCACATGGGCCTCTAAGGCTATTGGGGGGGGGGGGACAGGGAAGCCAGTAAACCAGCATTTATTTAGTGTCACTTGACACTCAGGGCCTAATCTCATTCACCCAACAGTTTTTGATGCAGATATACCTTGTTTTACAGCAGACAACACTGAATTCGGAGAAGTTCAGGACCTTCTCCGGTGTCACTGAGCCCACAGGGAGCAGTACTGAACCCAGACCCAGGTCACTAGGACTCTAAAGCTACAGTCTTCTACCATCTTCTACCTTCTTCTACCTTGCCACAAATGAATGTGTGGGTTTCTGGGGGTCAAGGGGTACGATCCCTGTTTGTCTTAAAGAGCATTAAAAAAAGATTAACTTGTTTTTTTCGGTCATGAAATAGAGCCAAACCATTAAAGGAAATTTACCATATGACAGATGGCCCTTCTCTGTCCTCCCCTTCCTATCCTCATCCGTTAAAAGGTCAGTTTCTCTGAGAGGTAAGAGCAAGGTGGCTTACAGAAGCCAGCCCCCACCTGACACAGTTACAGCCCTCTGTTCCCACCATGGGGCTTATCTGGTCTCCTCCTCTCCCACAGAAGAAGGTGAAGCATGCTAAGAGCACAGATGAACAACAGCTGTGGCCGCTCAGAGTGGCAGCTCTGGTGAGGGGAGAACGTGCTGGTGGGGGTGACAAGACCCAGCTGGGCTCCCTAGGCAAAACTGGGGTCATCCCCTCTCCCAATTTCATTTTCCTCCACTCCAAAATGACGAGGCTGGACAAGGTGAATGCGAAGTCTCCTTAAAGCACCCCAGTGCCATCATGTGGGTCTATCAAAAACAGCTCACTTTGGAGTCTTGGGTCCCCATCAGAACTCTCCCCCCTCCATTTCAGTTTCCAGAGTGCTTCCTCCCTGCAGCCCCGAGCACCACAAGCCACTCCCCACCCCAGTCCTTGATCCCCAGCCTCCTTAGTTCAAACCTGGGAGCAGGGCACTCACCATCCACAGCAACCACACTCCCGATTCTGCTGACAAAGAGGCCAACCCAGCAGGAGCAGGCGGGAATCAGGCTGCAGGGGAGGGCTGGAGGCGGGGCTCTGGAGTCCTGCCTATGGCCTCAAGCTCACTCTCTCACACCATGGGCAGGACCAGGCCACCCAGACACCCTGGGGCTCCTTCAGCTGTTAATACTCAATCTCCAGAAAACATCAGAATGGAGAGCTGCCAAGGCCCCCAGCCCTTCAAATAGCTGAACAAAGTCTGAGTCATTCGCAGTCATGCAGATTGTAACATTTATCAAGTGCCAACAGACCTTCCCTGCTATCCGGTGCAGACGAATGAAGTGAAGGCCTTAATACCACCCACTGTCATACTAGCTGAGATCAAAGAGAGATGGTCCTTTCTCCATGGCTCCTTCTGCGGCCTGCTCCTTGCCCCATCCATCACCCCAAACCCAAGAAGTCAGCGGGCACCCTGAGAGTACGGGTACTTGCTATCTGTTCTTTAGCCCCCTTTGCCTTCCCTTCTGGTTCCTTCACTTACGTGGCTCCTCTCACCCCACCCCTTCTTGGGCAACCTCACCTACTTCCAGCACATCACTCCCACCCCTTGGAAGTGACTTCCAGGTTCCGACTGCTGTTTCTGACTCTAAGTTTGCACCTGGGGGTTCTGGAGGTCATCTCTGGGGCACCATGTACAACACTGACCTCCGCTAGAGTCAGTGTTTCTTCCGGGGTTCCCCAGCTGACACAGGCATCTGGCCGACTGCTGAAGCCAGAAGCTGAGAGTCACAGCCCACTCCTTCTCCCCTGTTGCCCACCTCTAGTCAGTCAGGAAGTTCCGTCCACCTGCGGAATATGTTTGCCCCTGTCCTCTCCTCAGCCTCGCTGTGCCGTCCAGGCCCAGGTCCCGTTACTCTGTGCTGGTCCACTCTACTAAGCACAGAACAGACTTGGCCGGAGCCAGGTCCTCTCCAGCTTTCTCTCCGTGCTGCAGCCAGAGTGACAGAAAAACACTCTGGCCCACTTGCATCCTTGCCTGGTCCTGGGCTCTCCGAACTCCTCGGCACAGCCGACAGGGCCCATCACAGTGAAGCCGCGTGCCACCGTTCTGACCACTCCACGTGCAAGGACCGTAACGTGTCTTGTTAGGCCTCTGAACTGTTGCTGTGCTGTTTCCTTTGCCCAGGATGCCCCTCCTCGCCATGCAAATGATGTGAAGGCCAGCACAAATAACACTCGGTCTCCCGAGTGTCTTCCTGAAAGCCCCAACTATCAACTCTTCCCTCACCTCTGATTATATAGTGTCCATGTGTGTGCAGAAACGCACACATACCTTTGCACACCGCACAAGCAAATGGACTGTATTTTAGTTACTGGCTGTCTGTGTACACACTATGGTGGAGCAATCTGAGGGCAGCGGCTGCTGTCTTATTCATTCTTACATCCCCCCAGCTCTTAACCCAAATCCTGCTCATCAGTAGCCTGTCAATGTCCAATGGAATTATCTGCATATTATTCTTTAAACTCCCTGTTGGAACTGATTTGGAGGTACCCAATTTCAGCTCAGTACCAGAAAGTAATTTTGGACAGGACTGGCTTGACCTTGAATCAAACACTTAATTAAGCCTGGGGTTTAGGGGATCTTGGGTTGGGTGCTAGCTCCACTGCTCAATGGCAAGGGAACCTGACATAAGCTATGAAGACATTCTGTACTGACAGAGGAAGGAACGAGCAAATTTCAGGTTTTCCCAGTTCTGACATCCAAAGATCCTAAAGTACCACCTGGCGGCAAGTGCAGGGTTCTGACGTCCAGAAAGCCATGGGGGCACCTGTGGCCAGTGCTCTCCTGCAAATTTGCACACGCTCACTCCCTGCTTCCTCAGGCCTAATTCCTGCCTGTCAAGGAGCTGCCTCTGGGCAGGAACTGATAAAGTCTTCCCAAAACAAAGTATCAGCACTGGGTGGGATAATTCATGCCTGAAACAAGTAGAGACAGCATGTAGTCTATACACAGAGGGTACATCTGCCCAGCCCAGCCCCACCCAGGGAAGCCTCCCTCCCCAGAATGAGCTGGCTTGGGACAGGCCAAAAGGAAGAGAGGGGTGCTGAGGAAGGCAAAAGAAACTAAGAATGCACATGGGCTTCCTCACCTCCAGCCCTCAGTGAACAAGGCTGGAAGGGACGTTTCATTTTCCTTCTTTTCTCTCCTACCCCCTCTCCTTCCCTCAGAGCTCTGGTCAGCCCCTCCTTCACTGATAAATGAGGAAACTAAGGCCCAGAGAGGGGGCTAGCTAGTCCAAGGTCACATGGGGGTGGGACTGGTCAGTGGCTATGCTGGGACTCAGGTCGGGGTCTCCCAACCCCCAATCCATGGCTATTTATCCTGCAACAGACACTCCTGCAGAAGTTAGAACAGTGCAGGGTGGGGGTGGGGGATCAAGGTTCAGGAAGGCTGGGGGTGGGGGTGTGGTTCCTGAAGTCCAATCGATGGCCTAAAGAAGGCTGAAAGCAAAACTGCTCCTGAACAGGGCCTGGGAAATCTGTGGCTAGAGAGCACACCAGTCTTTCCCAGGCCCAGTGCTTTGCAAGCAGCTTACAATGCAAAGCCAAATGTTTCTGTAAGGGTCACATTGCCCATTCTCAGCTGGGAGGCCATTCTGCACCTCTCCTCCCCACGGTAACAACATCCTGTCAATCCTGGGTGATACAAGGATAGGCTTAAAAATGCCAGTCTAGCAGCCTGATGACATGGGCACCCAGGGCCCCATGAACAGTAGGGGATGCATTCCCACTCACCCTTGTCATCAAGGACCATGGACCTAGCCACTTGCAGTGAGTTCTCACCTACTTGCCTCAATCTCAAACTTCCTGTTCTGCTCCTTGGGGTGACCGTCTGCCCAGCTCTGGCCCAGCTGTCCTCTCAGACGCCAGAGTCAGGAAGTTCTGAACAGATGCTGAAAGCAGAACAAGAGGACATAATCAACTACTGGGAAAGTTTGAGAGAAAGACAAATCCTCTGATCAGGGATTGAAGCTACAGAGCCCCCCCCCCAAATTATGTGACTATTCTGCCCCTGACTTGCATGGCTGGCCTCCTGACTAGGTTCAGAATACTAGCTCTGTCAAATTATATGGGTATAGATGGGAGAGCAAGGGCGGTACCAGAAACGGCCCTGGTTTTCCACTCTTTGAGGTCACCTTGTTCTTCAGTATCTCCTTCCTAAAAAGAAGGGAACTTTGAGGGGTTGTCCGGAAGAATATACAAGAGCAAGATACAACACAATAAAATATTGCAGAATACTTTTATTTTTTAGTACCGCAGAATTTATGGCAGGATCTTTCTCTTCTATGTGGGGTTCAGGATCTTTCTGTTCTATACTTGTTCTTTGAGGACAGGTCAGTTGAAGAACATGAAACACTAAAAACTTCTCCAGCTGTGCCACCCCAGGTGTATAACTACAGGCCTGCCTCCTGGACATAACTCTGGGTCTGGCGGGAACCCTGGCTGGTCTCAGGCCCCTCTGGCCTAGACCAGTCTACAATGCATCCTCCATGTGGTGCCTGTCACCACTGCCTTCCACCAGGGAAGGCAAAGGGCACTGTTGAGTTGAAACCTCCCTGTGCCAAAGGCCACTGAGCCCAGAGGTAAGGCTGGTTCCGCCAGCCTCTGGACAGTTGTTGCCACACAAGCCTCAGGAGACGGAGGCTTGGGAGTCTCTAAGCTCAACATTCCACAAAGAGGTAAGAATTTGGCTGGCAGGAAAGTTGCCTTATTTCTGAGATACTGACAGAGCCTGGGGTTTCAAGGTCCAGAATTCTAGTCCTAATCAAATTTTCTGAGAACCAATTAAGTGACACAAGCTGATAAGACAATCATCAGAAATATCTTCTGCACCCCTAGGGAACAATGCATAAGATCTCAATGCAATGGCATGCCCTCATAGAGAAGGATATGGAAAAAGTCACACCAAGAATAACAATATCTACATCAAATTCCTACAGGTTGTAGAACTTGGACAGGGCACTGTTTTTGCAACAGTAAAATGTGAATGATTCCGAATTACCTTCTATAGAGTTCTAACAATCAAAAGCTTAAATGTACGGATGGTGCAGGATGCCTGGGTGGTGCAGACGGTTAAGCAACCGACCCCTGGTTTCAGCTCAGGTCCTGATCTCAGGGTCGTGGGATGGAGCCCTATGTGGGACTCCCTGCTGAGTCTGCTTGGGACTCATTCTCCCTCTCCTTATGCTCCTCCCCCCTTTCTAAAAATAAATAAATCTTTTTAAAAAAAATGTACAGATGGTGCTTTGTAAGCTACCTTATAAAGAGTGACATAAAAGAGATCTAATTCTTACTTATTTCTAGATGAGGCAATAACTGTCCCTAAAACGTAGTTTGTACACAAAATGGAGGGTTTCTGATGACTGGGTTATGTTCAAGGAGTCAGCGTTTGCATTCTGAATCCCAATTCTTGGACTCCAGGACTGGGCTAGAGCAGGAACATCCAAGCAGGTTCCTTTTTAAAATAAATATGCTTTAAGATAAATGCTTTTTAAAATGCATCTTGATTCTTTTTTTTCTTAATCATTTACCAAGTTCAAAGGAAAATACATTGAAATAAAAAAACACTAAACTAAAGTCTAAGTAATTGAGCTGTGGAAACAGCATGGTCTGGAAGGAAAAAAGGCCCAGAGTCAGCTGGGTCTGAACCCCAGTCCAGCTTCTGGACTCCCCGGTGTGCTCCCTCCCCAAAGCCCATGTCAGGCTGGGCCTTAACCATTTTCTCTCCCTCTCCTTCACCTCCCCGCCCCTGCAACAACCTCGAGACTGTTAGATCACTGCCTTGTTCGTCTTTTCATTCCCAGACTGCAGCACAGGGATTTTAAATGTACACTTGGACTCTTTCCAATTCTGTCAGGCGTGTGTACATTTTAGAGGAGGGAGCAGGTGCCTGAGATTCGGAGGAGACCGCACGACCCTATTGAAGCACAGAGCCTATGCAAGCGCAGAGCCCGGGAGCCGGGTCCCTCAACCTCCGTCGGTTCACCCGCGGCTGTTCCGCCCGCTAACCCCGGGCAGCCCCCGGGCCCAGCTCAGGCTCGGCCCGGCGGAAAGGGCGCGCCAAGGCAGAGTCCTTTTCTCAGTTCTCTGTCCCAACAACTCAGGCAGGTCAGGGTCATCGGCCTCCCTCAAAGCCCGGGGACGGAGAAGGGGATGGGGAAGGGGCTGGCTCTCCGTCAGTCAGATCGGCGCCGGCTCCGGCCGCAGCCCCGGGTCTTCGGACCTCCAACGCGGGGCGCTCCCGCTGACCGCGGCGCGCCGGGCCGGGAGGGACGCCGTGCGCCGCGGCTGTGGTGGGGGCTGCCGGGGGCCTCGCAGGTGCGGCGCGCGCCCGCCCGCTCGGAGGGAGCTTCCAGCCGGCTCTGGAGCCGCCCGAGGGGCCACCCGCGCACGGCCGACCCGGCGTGGCTCACGCGGCCCTGCCTCAGTTTCCTCACCTGCGCCGCGGCGGGGCCCACCCCCGCGGACGTCACGTGAGCGCGCGCAGCGAGCGCCGCTTTTCCCAGCCCTCCTGCTCCGGGGCCCGGCGCCTGGAGGCTAGCGGGCCAAGCCTTCCCCCGCCCAGGGGTCCAAGGGGTGGCCCCGCGCCTGCGCTCCTTGGCGCCTGCGCCGCCGTGCCTCTCCCACGTGACCGGCCCCGCTCCTCTGGTAGGAGCTCGGACTCCACTGCCCCTCCTCCTCCGATGGGGCCCCGCCCCTATGGGAGGAGCCCCGGCTCTGCGGCCGTCCCACTTCTTCGCCAAGGCACCGGGTGCGGAGCTCACCTTAGAGCCTTTTCGACTCTCGGGCAGCTCCACCTGCTGTCCTTCGTTCTCACCGCGCTAGCTTAGCTCACTCCTTCGGGAGTGGTGACCCTAACGAAAGAGTCAGGGGCACTGCCTGAAGCAATAGGAGACTCTGGACTGCCTTATTTGGTTCTGAAAGCAGAAACCCGTAACCGTGGGCTGAAGACATCTTTCAGCTCATTGATTTTTTTTTTTAAGATTTTATTTATTTATTTTGACAGAGAGAGATTGCAAGTAGGCAGACAGGCAGGCAGAGAGAGAGGAGGAAGCAGGCTCCCTGCTGAGCAGAGAGCCCAATGCGGGCCTCGATTCCAGGACCCTGAGATCATGACCTGAGCCGAAGGCAGAGGCTTTAACCCACTGAGCTACCCAGGCACCCAGCTCAGCGATTTTTTGAGCAGATTTTTTATGTACTTTTTTTCTCTTTTTGGCATAGGGACGAGGAATCTCTACGACCGACGCTTTCCGATGAGTGTCCCTTCAAGCTTTAGGGGCAAATTCAGAATTGCTAGCCCTCCACCCCATCTCACATTTTCTTTCACCTCCAAATCCTAGCCATTGGGGAGAGGATAGTGCCTCGTGGCCTAAAGCACCGGCTCCTGCGACGTTGCCGGACTCCTTTTGGAGTCTGAGTAGTATGGTCTAGTTTGGCCCACACTTACTCATCCATTCACTCATTCATTTACTGCTTATAGATTAAGCGTCCACACTGTTTTATGAAAGTAGGCAGTTGGGAGAGCACCTTTTCTGAGACAGGAAGAACTGACTCACAATACAACATTTAAAATATCACTAGGACAGTGGGATGATCAGAGTTGAATGGTGAAGCAAAGCAGGGCTGACATGCCCACTTGTCAGGGGTGCCATCTGACTGAATACCTTCCACCTGCTTCACCTGGGAACCACCTACTGGTGTTCAAAGTCCAAAGGCTTCCCTTATTTGCCTCCCTGACCTCCCACTCAGTCTCCAGGTTCTTTGTAAGCTTATGGACCTAAAGGGTCTATTCAAGAGGTCTCTCTTTGACCCAAACTGTGAGTTCTTTCGTTCATTTATCGGACCCCAGAGTGTGGCCCAGGGCCAGCACCAGGACATACTTGGGAAGTGTTATGAAAAAGAGGGTGTTTCTAGACTGGGGGTGAGAAAGATCAGTTTAGGTGAGCATGCAGGCTTCTTGCAGTAGTAGGTAGGTATTTGATTTGAAGGCCCAGAAATATTTGGTATAATTTGGTACAACATGGGTATAGTCATAAGAAGGCAATTTACCCCCAGATGAACTTTCTCACTCCTGCCTCATTCCTCCTCACCCCATGAGGGAGAGGGGTTAGAAGGTTCATTTTCTCCATCCCGAAATAGCATGTTTGGTCAACAGTGAGGAAGGTTGCAAGGAGGAAGGGCAACTTAGAACAAAACGGGAAGCCATTTCCTTTGGGTATGGGTCCCCAGAGACTGGCCATTAATGACAGAACCATTCGGGGGTTAGGGGTAGCCGAATCCCAAGGTGGGAAGCTCCCTGAGCTTTCAGCTGAGATATAATTACCAAATGCAAAAAGCCATGATTATATTTACACTTCTGTAGCATTCCAAAGCTCTGAACTTCAAAAGCCAGGCTAGATCTGATAGCTAATTAACACACTCCTCACACTCCTGATTTGTCCAAGAAGGTACAGGCTGAACTCATTAAAAAGCAGTCATCAGACCAGAAGAATAAGTTATGGGCAAGTAGGCACAGGAAAGAAAACTTCCAAAGCTCAAGGATTAAAAACAAAAACACCAATCTGCCAAGTTTTAAAAGGAAAAGCAATTCTAGCTTTGTAAAGACCCTAAAATAACCTAGATTTTGAATTTAAGGGAGTCGACATTCAGATTGACTGGCTTTGAGACAACTTCTATAACATTTGCATATTATCCTCTTGACAGGGGCTAGGAAAGTGTTTTGTCCATCACAAACTTCATAGGGCAGGCAGAAAACACTGCTAGCAGGAGGCAGATGTGGGTAAAGACTTGTGATTCTTACAGCATCACAGTTACTCTAGATTCAGCTAGCTTCATCTGCTCACTCAGCGGTGATCCATGCCAGCAGTAAAACACAATTTTTAAAGCTGATTGGTCCTGCAGTATATCTGGGCTCAGTGAGAGCAGTTTATGAAGCAGCTAGCATTAAAGTGAAAATAAAATAAAAAGGGTGCTTGACTTCATCCACTTCATCAGGCCCAGATTCTCATTCTGTGGATACATGAAAATGTAATCAAGATCTAGAAATGTATGAACCACAACAATGTGCACATATCAGCCGCAAATATCTTTTTTCTTGCCAATATTCTTGATTCCCACTCTTCATAATTTTTAAAAATATATACAAAGATGCCCTACTTCCACAGTGTGCCTCACAGCCAAGTCTTTAGGGTCTTCTACAGGGCGTCCTCAGTAGACATAACCAATCGCTTGATTCACCAGGTGAATCAATGACTGACTGGGGGTTGGATGGTGGGATCACCGTGTCCCCAGGATTGGGGAAGTAAGGCTTCCTCGAGTATCCCCACTCATCACCATTTGCTCTATCCTTTGACATTTACGGAATCTTCATTTGGCTAGGCAACTCTGATTTGCAAGAAACAGAAAGCCCAGCTGAAACTGTCTTGAGGTGAACCATAGTGTCGCCAATGATCCAGGTTCTTTTGCTCCTCTGCTTTATGTTATCCCTGTGTTGGTTTCATGTTAGGGCTGGTTCCTCTTGATGGCTTTCAAGATCCAGTAGGGGGAGGGGCAGTTAGACCCAGGAACGAACAAAGCCCAGAGCCTCACTCTGATTGGCCAATCGCTGTACTCTGATTGGTCTAATCTGGGTTAATTTGCATCTCATGCATCATTGTCTGCATGCTTAAAAGGGAAAGTAGAAGTGAAATAAATGTGTTAAGGTGTTCCAAAGCAGTCTCACAGGCAAAGTCTAACTCTTTATCATTTTTGGACCCAGAGTCACTGATGTTTGCATTTGTCATGCAATATTATCCTTTGGCTGTTAGGAACACTGGTGATGGAACATTTCTTAAAAATTGCTCCACTATTGTCTTCTGCTCAAAGTTGGCAAGAAGTTTTGATAAATAGATGTTTGACATCTTAATGATAGTCTTTCAAAACACGTGAATTGATGACATTACCTCTCATTGCTTTGGAATTTATCTTATCTATTTCAAGAGATTTGGCAAATTTTCCATTGCATCACAGTTCTTTTGCATGCATCTTGGTAGCAAAACAGAATAGATTTTATTTTTATGTGGAGTTGGGGTGAGGGTGGGGGTAGCTTTCGTTCTTAGTTTTATAAATCTCTTGATTGTTGCTTTTCAAGAAAGTAGAAAAATGAAGTCGTTTCACTGATGACAAATTTCCTTTACTAATATCAAGCTTATGTTCCACTGCTATCTATATTAATTTCTTCATTCACAATAACTTTTTCATTTGAGTACCAAATCATAATATAATCTTTTGGAAGATTTTTATACAGCAATTAAACTTAACTCATGGAGCATAAAAAATGTGTACTTGTAACTGAATGTAACTTAACTAATATAGAATTCAAATTTTATAAGGAAACATAAATGTTTGAGAGTAGTTATGAAAGATACATGAAAGAAAAATGAGGCAAAATTTGCCTTACCAAATATCAAAATATACCATAAAGTCATTGTAATGCAAATGAATGTGGCTATTGTCTAAAAACTCTGCTTAAGCTGTAGTTTCTCAATCATGGAATGAATTTACTTCTCCCTTTTTTTTTTTTTTTTTTGGCTTGAACTTAAAAATTAGTAGAGCCAGAGAGTAACAGCGGGATTTAGGATAAGAAGACTGAGGTTGATTACATGGGCAGCCAGTCAGGTTCACATGATTGAGTCTCAACAAAATCTGTGGACACCAAAGCCTGAGTGAGCATCTCCAGTTGCCAATACTCTGTGTGTGTTCATCACACATCACTGCTGGGAAAGTAACACCGTTCATGACTTCACAGAGAACAACTGGAAGTTCTGCGTTTGGGACTTTCTGAAACTCTGCCCTTTGAATCTCTTTTTTAGGCTAATTTTGATCTGATCTGTATCCTTTCCCTATAAAAAACTATAACCATGAACATAACAGCTTCCAGTGAGTTTATGAGTTCCTCTAGTGAATTACCAACCCCAAGCATGGTCTCCGGGTCTCTGAACTTGCAGCTGGTGTGAGAAGTCAGGGTAGTTTGTGGATCGTGCTCCCTTAAACTCCCTGTCCTTGATAGGTTTGAGGACATTTGCATTATGCTAGCATGGTGAAACCAGTTAAAAACTTTTCTACTGATTCGGCTTATTAAATTCTATGTTTCTGAAACAATACTCATTTCAACTAAGTTTTAAGATGTATTTACTTAAAGTTGTTCCCTAATAATTTTCTGAAAGCTCTGCTTTGTATAGTTATATCCCATTTCTCAATCCAGGTCTCAATTTCCTTGTCACTTTTTTTTCTTGAATTAAAAAACTATCTTCAGTTTTAGTAAAATATAAATTTTTATTAAACTATGGTTGAGGTAAAGCCATTTTAAGTGTTCAACTTGAAGAGTTGTGACAAATGTATACAGTCATGGACCAACAGCTTCACAATCATCATACAGAATGTGTCTATTTCCCACTATAGTTCTCTCATACCCCTTGGTGGCCAATCCTCTTCCCCAGGCTCCTGGCCCCAGGAAACCACTGATCTATTTTCTGTCATTACAATTTTGCTTTTTTGTAGAATCTCGTGTAAGTGGAATCACGCAGTACGTAGTATTTTACTTCCCTTCTTTCACTTCGGATAATGGTTTTGAGATTCAGCTATATTGTGGAAAGTATGTATCTGTATGTCAACCTTTTTTGTCACTGACAAGTATTCCATTGTATAGATAGGTCAAAATGTATTTATTCACCAGTTGATAGATATATCTGGGTTGTTTCTATTTTTTTGGCCATTGTGAATAAAGGTCCTATGAACATTTGTATACAACTTTTGTTTGGACATATACTGTCATTTCTCTTGGATCAATACCTAGAAGTGGTCATATGGCAAGTGTATGTTCAACTTTAAAAGACACTCAGACTGTGCTCCAAAGTGTCTGTATGATTTTCATTCCCACCAGCAACATGTAAGAGTTCCAAGACTCCATGTCAGCACTAAGATTTGGTATTGTCAGTTGCCTACTGTGATTTCCTCCACTGCTAGCACACTTGCCATTAGACCTTGAAGCCACTCTCTGTGCTTTAGTGCATGTGGTCCAGTCTCTACACAGATCTTGCCGGAATCCAGAGACTGAGAGGACTTAGACCCTCCATGGTGTTGGGTGTCTCTAATCCCATCTCTTCTGTTAGTCTTAGAAATTTCAACATCCTCACGCGCCTATCTTCTCCAGCCTTTCCTCTCTTCCACATATTGACTTGTTTCTTCTTCCCGAGGGGATACACCAATAGGTGAGGACCCTTCCCTCCACTGGCTGGAAACAAAAACCCTTACTCCTCTCTCTCTGTTCTCAAGATCCTACCTCCTCAGATTCCCTGTCCTGGGTGAACAGGAAGGAATCACTGCCATCAGAAGGGTCCCTGTCCCTATCTCTGTCTCAGTTCTGTTCTGTGTCTCTATGTCTACACCTGGCTATGTAGGTCTATTTCAACCTGCTCACATGCCTAGAACCAGGTCAAGAAGGAAATATTGCAAATTGGTAATAACAGTTACTTTTGGTAAAGGATAAAACATGAGAGAGAGAGTCTACACTTTTTAATGTGTAGTCTTGTTGTTGGCAACAATGTGTTGGCACTTTAAAGCAATGTCATTAACAGAGAAAATAACTACAATGTTAAAAAATAAAAGTGTCTTCACACTCCACATCTTGGGCGCATCTGTTCTAGGAGATCGCTATAGTTCTTGCCAGCTCTGCCTACTTCTCTTCTAATTATTAGTTATTATTTAAAGACCATCTCCGTTTTCACAGCAGAGAAGGATGTCTTCAGAGCTTCCGGACAAAGAGAGACTGGCCTAGCGAGACAGGTGGCTCCCTTCACTAGGGGGCTTCCCAAGATGCTCTCAGTTTCATTCTAAAAATATTTAGAGGGAAAAGCATCCCTGAGAGTCTAGGAGTGCCACACAGTCCGTAGTATCTCTTTTCCTAGTGTCACCTTCAGTATAGCATGTGTCTCAGACAGAAGAACCATGTTTGGGATGAAAAAAAAGACATTTTGTCCCAAACCACAGACACCCTACTTTGGACAATAATACGCTACCACCAGCCAGTCCTTCTGAGAGAAGATGAAAGTCTCCTCCCCGCCTCTAGTCACCTAACCTTATGGACTCTTGCAGACCTCTCAAGGTATCAAGAGCATGCCATTGTTGACACACTGCCAGGACACCCCCAGGGACCTGTTTGGATGCTCTTTCTGCATCCCAGGGATGTTGGTGAGCTTCTGGTCTGTGACAGGGGTTGCTGGGGCTACTTCCTGGAAAAGCAAGGGTAGGGGGTATTCTCCACTCTCCTCAGCCTCACCAGAGGAAACATCAGCTCAAAGCTTTTGCCTGGCAAGGTCTCCTCTTTGGTAAATCAGTGTCTCCTCCCCACAGGTTACCATCAGAGTAGTGCCTGTGCCCTGTGAGGCAATACCTACTCTCCATCCTTGGCCCTAGGCGCTCAGGTCCACAGGGAAAACTATGGCTTCTCTCTGGTCAGATGCTGTGGACACCCAGGGAGACCAGGAACCAGACTGGCTCTGCACCAGACTCCTGGCAGGGGTGTCCATGGGTCCTGCGGTCCTGTCCTGGAGTGCCCACACTTCATGAAGAGGACTTCGCACGACTTCACCTCGCTTGCCATCTGTTATTCAGCCCAACTGCCGTTCTGATATGTTTCCAAACATTAAGAGATCTTTGCACACATGCTGTTTCCCCGGCCTTGACTGCCCTTCCTGCGGCTTTTCTGCTGTCATACTCCTCTTCATCCTTCAATGCCCAGGGCAGATATCATCTGCATTATGCTTCTTTTCCAGTCAGCCTGAGTTAGTTCCCCTCCTCTGAGTTCCCATGGTTAGTTCCTTCTTCTGCTACCACAGCCCTTCCCCCACTCTTCCTCCCCCACAGGACTAGCATATGCTCCTAATAGTCATGCTTCCCGACAGGGGCTTGGGACGGTTATTAAGAAGAATGGCTTGGCTCGCCCCATACCATGCCGAGACAGGAATTCTGATTATGGAAGTGAACCCAGCCAGGAAAGATTCAATGGATTAGGCAGGGTTCATGACAGTTTTCTCTAAAGAGGACTCTGTAATTAGTAATTTAAGTTACTTCAACACCACAACCAGCAGGTACACCTTTGCTAAAGAATTAATCATCTAGCAAATACCCACCATCCCACTGAGTCATTGTGCTGGAGGGAAAGGTTCCAATATTCAGGAACATTCCTGCAAACCTGATCTTTCGCCAGACCTTTCAACCATGCTTCCTGGGAGAGAGAAGCAAAACTTTCTTTCAAAGGAAAATATATGGATTTGAAGTATTTTTCCCTGAGGGTATAGTACACCTGACTGAATTTGAAGGATGTTTTTCTGCACAACTGGCATAAAATTTTCCATATTTTCCAACAAGTCAATGCATGGTTCATCCAGCAAATGATTTATATTAATAGATACCCATTATCTGCAGAAAGGGTTTCTGGGATAACATTGTGCCTGAAGTTCATAATTATGCTCCAGAATGCCAGGACTCTCTCTCCAAGGCCCATACCTGGGACTATTCTCACCCCTTCGTGTGGTGCAGCTTTAGGAATTTGTTGAATGTCAGAATATGAGTTTTGAATGTCCAAATTTCCTAAAATAAACACGCCCTGCAGCATCTGAAGTGTTCATTTCAATGTGTTCACTCTTGAAGAGGTTCCGTGTTTTTTGGTTTGGTTTTTTGGTTTTTGTTTTAAATATAGTAGTAATAAACATTCAAGCAAACTCATTACATCTTAAACCTGGGAGTCAAAAGGGTCTCAAAAAGATATTTGCACATGTATAGCAGCATTGTTCACAAGAGCCTAGAGGTGGAAGCAACACAAATGTCCACTGGTGGGTGAAGAGATCAACAAAATGTGGTATATATACACACCGGACTATTCTTCAGTCTTAAAAATGGGAGGAAATCCTATCACATGCTACAGCATGGATGGACCTTGAGGACATTGTACAAAGTGAAGTAAGCCAGTCACGGGAAGACAAATATCATATGACTCCACTTATATGAGGTGTGCAAAGCAGTCAGACTTCTAGAAACAGAAAGTAAAGTGGGGGGGGGAGGGGAGGGGGGTGTGAGGTGTTGTTGTATGGGTATGGAGTTTCAGTTTTACAAGACGAAAAAGTTCTGAAGATCAGTTATGCAATGAGTGATGTGAGCATCCTTAGCATATTGAACTATATGCTTAAAGATGGTTAAAATGGTAAATTTTAGGTTTTGTGATTTTTTTTTTAACCACAATAAAAAACTGGAATGACAACAGCGACAAAACTAACTCTGAAGGCTATTCAGGATCACCTGGTCCATCCTACTATTTTGCAGATGACACAGAGATCAGCCCAGGGTCTTCATCCATTTATTCAAGGTGACCTGACTCACAGAGGGCTACTTGTCATGCTCCAGTAGTCTGTTTTTCCAGCAGCTCTGTTGAGTTCCTTCCTCCTCCATCAGGAAGAAGAGGAAACCAAGGTCCTGTGGTGTTGAGAGGGCCTGCAAGGCACTAAATTCTCATCCCTATCACCCTGTTTTTTCTCATACCACCATCAGCCTCCTGGGTGGTTCATTTTTATTGGGTAGAAGTATAGATAACGCTGGAAACAAGTCATGTGCCCCTCTGGGTCCTGAAGATGATAGAAGCCCAGAGTGTTGCCAAAGAATGGCAGAGTGAGCGTCCGCAGTACCTGGGAAGCCTTTTCCCGGGCCCCAGAATCTGGAGCCACACTCCCAGCCAACACAACCCTAGCTCAAATCAGAGATTTTTCTGGCCTATGCACTGGGTTGTTTGTTGGCTTGAGTCTACATGCACCTTACTTCTCAGGCTCAAGGATACCCCATGGCATCCTTGCAGACCTCCAAAATGGTCTCACGATGGTGCTTTAGCATTGTCTGGTGTGACACTCTGCTAGGTATTCAAAGCCATCCCTGACCTGACCCTAATGTACTTTTCCAGTCATATCTCACGGGAAGCTAATATTGCATAATGACTTTATCTAGGGATTGGGGTCAGGGTTGAATTCCAGTTTTAACAGCCTTTCCAGCTGAGACTGTAGTCACTTACCTCACTAAACCTCTCTTAAAGAACAGAGATGATAGTATCTATTGTGTGGAAGATATGAGGAGATAATGCATTCCAAACCTGAGTCCAGAACCCTTACAATGGCAGCAGTCTTTGAAGTACCCTGGAACATGTGTCCTCTGCTCCAGCAGATTCAGCTCATTTAGCAGATCTAGACACGATCTGTGCATTCTGACCTCTGCCTCTGTCTTATTTGCTCTTTGTCCTTTCTAGAACATCTTCCCCAAATCCCATCAAGGCCCAGATGAATGCCACCCACTTCTTGAAGCCTTCACTGACCTTCCCAGGAGCAAAGTATCTGTACTAGTGGTAAACTTGTATGGCTCTGGGCTATAATTAGCCATAAGGAAACGGTGTTACCCTGTATTACAGGGTCTTGCTAAATGCAAGAAGTTCCAGTACTTGCGATTAGTACTTAGCCTTCCTCGCGGCACTTTGGAAAGTTCTCTGAGCAAATTCCACAGTTCCTTTCTTCACAGGAACTCTGTGAGACCTCAGGGAGGCATGTGTGTCACCCAGTTTATCAGCTACTGCAAGCCTTAGGGAAGAAAGAGGTTTTCTTGAGTATATTGCATAGAACCTTCTAGCAGGCTGCTGGCTGTGTTCTGATTTATTCAGCAAAGGGAACCCTGGGTGGTGGGGTTGGCTTCCCTCTGCATCACCTTGGATACATGTGGCTAACCTCTGTCCCTCCGTTTCCTACCTGTGTTTAGATCCAAAGGTCTAGGCTAATTTTCCTTTCCTACCTTCACAGCAACGTCTCCTGCTTTGGGTTCTCTTGGGACTTGGGGTTTCTCTCTTAGGATATGATTCCAGCCAGCTTTGAGTAATTATTATTTGGCATGTGCTTTGCTCCTTGATCAGATTAGAAACTCCTTGGGGGCAAGGATTATGTTGGACCAATTTCTCTATGTGTGCACAGCCAAGCATGGTACCAGCTCATGCTTGGTACCCAATGGTCTTGTGTTAACTGTTATCAGAGTGAAGACAATAGCTACCAATTGCCATATACCCATGACCCGTCTGACTCCATTCTGCATTTCACATCCATGACCTCAAGAATCCTCACATCAGTTCTGTAAAGAAAGCTTTACTAAGCTCTCAGAGACAAGGACTAGGGGCACCTGGGTGGCTCAGTTGATTAAGTGTCTGCCTTGGGCTTGGGTCATGATCTCAGGGTCCTAGGATGGAGTCCTGTAAAGGGCTCCATGCTCAGCAGGGGGGCCTGCCTCTCTCTCTCTCTGCCACTCCCCCTGCTTGTGCTCTTTCTCTTAAATAAATAAAATCTTTTTTTTTTTAAGACAAGGATTAGAAAGTTTCAGTGATTTAGTTAAGGTCATAGTGCAAGGAAAATGTAGAGATACAAAATGTAGAGTTACAATTCATCTCCACATGAATGGATAGATGCATGGACGGCCAAGCGAAACACACATACAGACCCATCACTGCAACTGCAAAATTTTCACCCCACACCTAAAACTAGACAAGCCTGAGGACAGCTGGCTTCCCCCCAGACAACGTGGCCCAGCACTGTGATGTGGGCTGCCTGCTTGAGGGCTGCCATTTGTCCAGAGCCAGGCTGAGGCTGCCACGTTCCTAAGTGGCCACACTAGACCAGATGATCTGCACAGTGGCTCCCCAGCCTCTTCCAGCTTTGCCTTCACTCTGGGGCTCAGTTTACTCTGTAAATTCCAGGAGGGCGGGAGCTTTCTCCCCTAGCACAGTGCCTGCACTGGGGAGGTGCTCGACAAAGAGCCACTATTATTTGCAAGTTGCCCCTTATATAAGGTCTACATCTATTTTCTGAATGAGAAATATGGAGGCTGAAGCAGGGATATTTTACACGAAATTAATTGGTGAGTAAACTTCTATGAAGGCAAACACAAAAAGGAAACCTGTCTGCCATCTATCAAAGGTCTGTCCGTCTGTGCCTGTTTCTTTGGATAAGCAGTCATGGGCCTGATCAGATAAGAGTGGGCCTGATCAGACTCCCCACTTCTCAGAGGACAGTCTGTGAAGTGCTGGTGACACCATATGGCTGTGAGAGGAAGCACAGTCCGGGGCTGTCGTCACTGCGGAGCAGGCAGCGGGGCTGGGGGTGGGGGAGGGGACTCCCAGCACCAACACCAGGACAGGTTTAAAATGACGTGAGTTTAGCACCACACTGGCAGGTAGGGCAACAGCAGCTGCTTCCACGAAGGATTTCCCGTGTGCCGGGCACACTACACTGTGTGCTGTCTGGGAATGAGCTCACTTCACTGTTGCCGGGGCTAGTCGAAGCCAAAGGTGGGTGTTCACAGGTGGAATAACCAGAGACTGACTTCTGGATAGTGAGCCTTCGGAAGGATCACACCTCATAGGAGACAGTTAAAAGCTTTGGCTAATGGTGGCTTTATTAGTGATTTAATACTGGCCGTGAGCAATGGATAATGCCCATTGCAAAGGCCGATCTAATAATTCTAATCCGAAGGGCAGCATTATGCCAAGAGAGCAGTTTCAGTGGGTCCTCCTTCTCCTATTTCAGTGGAGTCATGGTGTATTTCAGATTAGGTAACCAGCAAAGCTGGAGAAGGTGGTCATGTGTCCCAGCTCCCTCCACGGGACCGACTTGCCCACAAAGTTGCAAGTAGAGAAGCTGAAACCCAAAGGAAGAAGACTGTGGAGAGCCTCTGACAAGAACCAACAGGTTCGAGAGACCATACAGAAGGAGACCCAACAGTGTGGCGTTGAATGCACTTAGTTTGCCCAGCAGAGAAATGGGACCCCACGACAAGCAGGTGCAAAATAATCTCAACTACCAGAGAGGTCAGTTTTCCACCCAGGGGAAGGACTGGTGGAGGAAGTAGCCAGAAGAATTTCTGTCCCATTCTGGAGGCTGGTGCAGAAGAACCTTGTTGAATGAACCATGAAAACTGGGGAATGAAACATCCTATCTCACAGTCATGGAGAAAGCTAAGGCTATAAATGTATATTTCAAACTTTCTAAAGTAAAGAAATTGAGCTGCTTCAACTCATATAGATAAATTTTATTTCCCCAGTGGAAAAATTGCTTTATTTCTTTTTAATTTTAGAGTATTCATGATCATTATAAAGAAGTTTAAGTGATACAGAAAAGTATTAACAACATAAAAATTCGGCAGCAATCCTATCACTCAAATGAGCGTCTTTCTATATAGTTCTCGGTGCACAGACACGTGCACACATACATAAACATGTGTCCTGAGATAATACATTTGCTATGTCCTCACATATCTCCCTACATTATTGCTTTTAATGGCAGCGCTATAGTCATAGCAGAGTGTTTTCGTGATGAATTCTAGTAATGCCCCTTGTTCTATCTACCTATCTGAAATATGTAGGACATTAACTACCAAATCAAAATTCTCCTTTTGTAATCCGCTCTTAAAATTGTCAGCCTGTGTTTATATGTTTTTGCATTTTTTCTGTGAAGTTACTCAGGAAATGTTCCTATCTTTGTTTTAAGAAAAGGTTAGACACTAAGCATAGTGGAACCTGGGATACAATACCGCAAGATTCTGGAGTTTGTTCTGCCAGTTATGTAAAACAAAACGCTTAGAGGGGAACGTGGGCAGGCAGGGCTTGGAAAACTTCCCTATACCTGGAGCCTGAGCCCCTCCGGAGCGCCTCTGTCCCGCTCCTCCATCCTCTGATACTGCCCCCTGGTGGTGGCGGTGGGCAGTCAAGCTAGGGCCCGGCAACCTCCAGTCCTGTCTTTTTATTCTCTTTCCCTTCAGGAGGATACTAGACCGGCACTTCTTAGGCAGGAGGAAGAAATACTACAAGACAGCAAAGCTTTATTTTTAGTTATGTGGATTCTGAGTCTTATAAAATCGTTTTGGAATAAGGTAAAAAAAAAAACCCGATCCCTTTTACAGCATCTTTGCACACCCCTCATCTTTCTCTCACCTCTGTCTCTCTCTCTCTCTCTCTCTCTCTCTCTCTCTCTCTCTCTCTCTCTCTCTCTCACACACACACACACTCATACACATATACATACCAAAATCATATGATCACTCACACATAAGACCACATTACCCCCATGTGTGAGCATTCTCATTGCTTTGGGTTTTTCACTACTAGAAACATATTTTGTTGCACAACTTTGCACATACATCTTCCTACATCTTGATAAACTAACAAGCACTTTCTCATGCCTCACTTCCTTTGTTGGAGGAGAGGGGCTGGAGGAGGCACAAAGTGGCAAGAATTTCTTTTCCCTGCTTCTGCCAGAATGCCCCAAAGGCTCAGAGCTCTGCCTGGGGACTATGGCCTTGGAGGAAGCTGTGCAGGTGGGAGGGAGCAATGACTGTTTGGCTGCATGCACCTTCAAACCACTCTTCAGAGAGCAAAGGGAGTAAATTCACTGAGCAGGAGAGACACTACATGGTATTGGATATGCACTCGTGTGACATAGCCCTAGGGATGACACAAGTAATCTAGGGAGGAATCTGAACTAATAAGCAGAATAAGATCACTGAAATATGGGTAATCACTCTTAATGAATAGTTTTCAGAACCCATATTGAGCTGGGAACACATGGCAAATAGCTTCTTTTATTGGGCACTTATATGTGTTGTTGCCTCATGGAAAGCCCCAAACAACCTTACATGGGAAATCCTACAAGTGTGCTAATTTTAGGGGAGGCAGGCATCTGGAGCACAGAGAGGTAAGTAACTTGCTGACAGCCATGTGGCTAGTAAGTGCCAGGCTTGGATTTGTATACAGGTCTTGCTAAACCCAAATTTTTTACTCTTAATCATTGTTATGCTTCTTTCCAATTAAAAAACAAATAGCTTGAGGAGAAAATCAAGTCGAAATTGACCAATCTCATTATGAAGTCTTTTTTTGTTTTGTTTTGTCTCCAATCCTCATTGAGCTAGGGTGCTACACACTTCTCATTTCTTCATTAAGTATCCATATAGTCATTTGCTTTTTCCTCTGGAGTTTCTGAAGTATTTGATGCACACTTAGGCCTGACATTTTGTTACACTTCTTATTGATAATCTATTAAGAAACAATTTCTTAGATGAGTTCACCATTTTTCTTTTTTTCTTTTCTTTTCTTTCTTTTTTTTTTTCTTTTCTTTTTTTTTAAGTAGGCTCCATGCCTAACATGGGGCTTGAACTCATGACCTTGGGATCAAGAGTCGATGGTCTACCGACTGAGCCAGGCAGGTGCCCTTCATCATTATTCTTCCTGTCTAAGGAATATCACTTAAGCACAGTAAAGAAGTTACAGTTACCTATAAAATAACTACTTTTGAGAAAGAAGTTGAATCAGAGTGGCAGGTCATGAAGAGCAATTTGGTTTTGATTAACAACCTCTAGGGAACTTAACTCTTGTGATGAAACTTCCTGGTGAAGTGTGGCTGGCTTCTTTTGTCTATTCTCAGTGGTATCTCTTCCTTGGCCTTACCTCCAACATCTCTCTCTGTTGGAGAAGCAATTTGGTAACATCCCCTCTCAGCTGCTGACTTGTTTCTGAAGCCTGAAACACTTGGGGAACTTCATCTCTTTCTAAAGGGAAGCCTTTGAGAGTCATTCTTTGAGTACTTCCTCCTGACTGACCTCGCTCTATGGCGCCATGACTTTTGATTTTGTTTGCTGAGATGTATCCTTTTTGTTAACCTTAGTCTGGAGTTCTCTCTTCTGAAAGTTTTTTTAAAAGTTTCTGCTTATGTTCCAGTTAGTTAACATACAGTGTAATATTAGTTTTTGGTGTACAATGTAGTGATTCAACATTTCCATACATCACCCAGTGCTCATCACACCAAATGCCTTCCTTAATCCCCAGCACCTATTTCACCATCCCCCCCCCACCCCTCTGGTAACCACCCCTCTATAGTTAAGAGTGTTTTTTGGTTTCTCTCTCTCTCATTCTCTCTCTTTCTTTTTTTCCCTTTGCATGTTTGTATTATTTCTTAAATTCCACGTATCAGTGAAATCATATGGTATGTTTTTCTCTGACTTATTTTGCTTAACATAATACTCTCTAGCTCCATCCATGTTGCTGCAAATGGCAAGATTTCATTCTTTTTTATGGCTGAGTAATATTCCATTGTGTGCACATATCAACTCTCTTTTAGCCTTTCATCAGTCAATGGACAATTGGGCTCTTTCCATAATTTGGTAATTATAGACCTTGTGGAAACTCTTGAAAAGATTGTCTTTGAAGTATGAAAGGTAAGCAAATTAAACTTGAAGTGGAGAAAATCTTCATCCCTCCATGGCCATCTAGAAAGGGGTCATAGAATACTGAGGAAGACCTCCCTCTAGGAAGCTTTAGCTTGGGTAACACACTACAGAGTTTGCACTACAAGATGACATCTGCGGGAACACATTTTTCGGGAGAGGCATTTTCCATGGGAGAGCCAAGGCTGAGCACTTCTTCCTGATGGGCTACAGGCAGATGGCATTGTGAGCTCAGTGGCAGCGCAGTCTTCTTCCAAACGACTCCTGATTCCTAGTCCTGTCTTGACTCTTTTTCTCTAAAGATTTTTTTTCATTTGGTTAATGTTTGCCAGGGAACTTCACTGAGTTGGATCCTCTCCATAAATTTGCTGACAGCATATGCTGGGGAGAATTGCCCTGACTCAAAATATTCATTACTTGTTTCTCTTCTAAAGAATTGCTTGGAAGATTTTTATCCTGACTATTCTTAGACTTGAAACTTTTAATCTCCAGATGGCATTATTTGACCAGACATATATATTACGATTTGTGGTGACATTTTCTGAGAAAGTTGTTCTTTATTTAGGGTTTTTTACTTAGTAGCTTTACCCACGACAATGGTAATTCTTTTGATATTTTGTTTTGAAGGGATCTGGAGATGGACACTAATTTGTCTGAAGTCATGTTCTCAGGAATATTGTCCTGCAGAACCTCTTTGGTAAACCCGTTGCTCCTGAAGAGTAATCCCAAGAAACTCTGCCCAGGGGCTTGCCCTTACATGCATTGGTTTAATTCCTCCTGATTTCAAGATTTACTTAGTTTTATCATTTCTCAGTGATTCAACAAATCATCCCTATTTTGAGGTTTTGTTCTAAACATCTTGATCTGTGGGCATTATTTTTCTGTACGAATTTTCTGAATATCTTCTTTTCTGACCAATCCTATTGGTGGAAGCTTCTCTTTCTAATGCCATTTTCTCTGTAATTATGTCCTAAATGGAACTCTTCCTTCAGACCAGAATTTGCGGGGGGGGGAATTTCCTCCCGGATTTCTGATAATTGGATTTAACTGCTCCTGCATAGACTTGTGAGAGATCATATCTTTGTCATCATATTTTCTACATGACAGCCTCCCTGAGGGAGTGGCTTGGGGAACTGGTCCCGGTCACATTTGCTCATTGATGAGAAATCCATTGATATTACTTAAAGTATGTGCCCCAGTCATGCTTCTTTTTTTAAAAAAAAATGAACTACGTGCACACACACACACACACACACTACTTTATAAAAAAATTTTTTTAAGTAGGCTCCATGTCCAACATGGGGCTTGAACTCATGACCCTGAGATCAAGAGTCACATGCTGTAACAATTGAGCCAACAAAGCACCCCCACATGCACTACTTTTCAAAGAGCCTTGTATTGAATATGTTTCTCCAAGGATCTCAGGCCTCCAAGGGACCCTCCTGGGCTAATTATTTTGTAGCTAATTTTATTCATGGAATCTCTTTATTCAGCAACTGACTTTTGAGGAGTCTCATAAACACTGATTTTAGGTACTGGTTATGACAGTGATGAATACTGAGGATTTTTCTCTAGGCTCACTTTTCTCATAAAATTGCTTTCTATTGGTCATTATTCATGAAGGTTTTTCCTTGGTCAGGCTCATCTGTTGAATTTATCCCCCCTGGTGATAATTCTTGCAAAGTCTCTTCTCAGCTATTTGCATCCATGTAGTTAGTTTCTCCAGACAAATGATCTAGAGCTATTTCATTCTGGCCCATTCTGGTTCTGGAATATGTCCCCAGGAGTGACTTTTTTTTTTTAATTTTATTTTTATTATTTGCCCAAGGGGTACAGGTCTGTGAATCA
>LNAC01000781.1:0-99441 GCA_002007465.1 Ailurus styani
AAAAAAAAAAAAAAAAAAAGAAATGACAACAAAAACAAAACATAAAACAGAAGCCTATTGATACATACAACAAGATGAATGGATCTTAGAAGTATTATGCAGGTCAAAGGGAGTCAAACATAAAAGAATACATACAGAATGATTCCATTTATATGATATTCTAGAATCGGCAAAACTGTCTATAATGATGGAAAAATGGTTGTCCAGAGTAAAAGATGGGCATGTGTCTGAAAGGGCAAAAAAGAACTTTCTGGAGCGATTGAAATGTTCTACACATTGATCATTGTGATGATTATACATTTTTTAAAAATTTATTCAACTAAAACTGCACTTAAGTATATCTTGATATAGTTAAGAAAAAAAGCTAACCCTTTAGAATAGCAAAATAAACGTAAGCAAATTATAGATATACAAATGGGAAAAGTGTTTGCAACTCCTATCAAAAGTGCTGATCTTTCTAATGTATAAAGTCCCACGAGAGGTTGTAAAGAAAAAGTCTAACAAGGAAAATGAAAAATGTTCAAAGGAAATGAAGGAATGATGAAAGAAAGAAAGAGAGAGAGAAAGGAAGGAAGGAAGGAAGGAAGGTAGGAAGAAAGAAAAAAGAAAGAGAAAAAGAATGAGAAAAAGAAAAAAGAAAAAAGGTGTGTGGTTGGCAGTGGGGTGGGATTAGACTTGGTTTTTGAACAGTTACAAATTATTCATCCTCACTGGTAATTAGAAAATGTATGTTTAAGGTACCTGGAGATGATATGTTTAATTTGTCAAATTGTCAAAATCCTAAATTAGAAAACATTTTGTCTCAAATGACTGTGGGTAGATAATCTCATACATTGTTAGTGGGAGTGTGATAGGTACATGGCTTCCCTAACACTTTGAATATCTCTATCAAAAATGAAAATGTAGATACCTTTGAATTAGAAACTCTACTTCAGGGACTTTTTCTTGGAGATATACTCACATATGTGCAAGATAATATGTGTAAGATTATTTTTAAACATTAGTTATTACTCTTATTATTATCATTACCAAAATTATAATGCAATATAGGAAATTAGAACTATTAATAGAGCACTGGTTATCTAAGTTTTGATACATCTATAAAATATTTAAAGAAAATCAGGAAACCCTCATGCTGAATTGGAAAGCTCTCCAAAATATACATTGACATGAATAAGAGAAAACATATCACAGTGTGCAAAGTATCCCTGCCTTGGATGAGAAGAAAATACTAGGAGGTGAAAGGTAGAAGAATACTTTCACAGTATATTTTTTTATGCTTTTCATTTTTTGAGTCACATATATGTTGAAACATTTTAAAAATTAAGTATAGTAATTTAAAATTGTAAACTAATTGTCAAAATCACCATTTTTAACTATCCAAATTTATTACTTTTACAGGTGGGCAAAGTCAGTTGTACTTCATCTCACATCTTATTTTGGTAAAATATTTACATAATGTGACTGACCATTCTTTTTTTTTAATACTTTATTTTTTTATGAGAAAGAGAGAGAGAGCAAGAGTGGGGGAGGGTCCGAGGGAGAAGCAGACTCCCCTCTGAGCAGGGAGCCTGATGCCGGTCTTGATTCTGGAACTCTGGGATCATGACCTGAGACAAAGGCAGTCCTTTAACCGATTCAGGCACCCAGGCGCTCAGTGTGTTTGATGATTCTTAAAGATTTGCTCACTTCCCTCATTTAACTAAGCTATGGGTGCTAGGAGTCCAATTTACATGTGTGTTTTGGTTTTTCGTAGATTGCAAGAGTATTTTTAGCAGAGATCAGGTAATGTATACGGCCAATTTCACAAAAAGTATTGTAACCATTAGTACAGGAAAACTATTTGTGTAAAAGGTATAATTTTATTTCATTCTTAAATAATTGGTGAAAACAAAACAAAACAAAAGTAATATATACAGTATCACCAAGACCAAAAAAACCTATTAGGCAAATACTATTTCATCATGTATGAAGACATTTCTGCCTAGATTGTTACTATTCCTTTTCCCTCTTGACAGATGGTCTTATTATTCTGAAATATTGTGGAAACAACAAGCTAAGACATCAGCAATCAGCTGAGAATATAAACAGGTTTCTTCTCATTGGTCTTAATGTGCACTTGCAAGCGAGTGTGGTTTGTTCCCTTTCAGTCCAGCATTGTAATATTTGGGGTTTTAAATTCATCTCATGTGGTCGATGCTGGACAAGCCATTTGTAACAATAAAAGATTAGGGGGGAATTGTCAACAAGCAAGACTATATCTATATTTGAGCAATATTTTTGAAAAAAAATCAGCATTTCTTTAAAAATACTGATTTAATGTTCGTCAGTCATCTTTGCTAAAGACTAATGTTTGTTTTGCATAAGAAGTCATTAAAACTTACAAATTAATTGCCCATAACCTAAATTCATATTATGTCCCAGGTGGCATGATAAACAGAATTTTCAAACATTTTTTTTAACCTCTATAGTAGTAAGACTTACTAACCAAGTGTTATTGATTTAGAACAGGTCAGTGTTGCCAACTATAGCATGCTATCTATCACAGTGGGAAAGAATGATCTACAACCCAGCAGTCCCCAGCAATCAATGGAGAACCTTATAAATTTACATCATTGGCTTCTAAAACGCAATTAATTCGTGCATGTTTTCCTAGCAGCAATTAGCAGCAGGCAGGAGTTTTAATGAAATAAAGTTGTGATTCCCACAGGGACTATTTATAATGAACATTACAAAACAACAAGAGCTTCAAACTGTTTACATTAAGAATTGATTAATAACAAAGCCATTAAGCTACATATTAGGTTACATATTGTGCCAATTTAAGGGATACTGCTAATTAAGTAATCATACTCGTTTGCATGTGGCATATCTAATTAACTTTTTATATCTCTTTAAGTTTTTCCTTCAGGACCAACAGCATTCAAGTGGCATTAGCAAAAGGAACATTTAGGCCATTTCTTGTAATACTGTTTTCCAATAAAGTAGATTTCTATGAAAACACTTAGTTTAATCAGAGTAAGTGGCTTTTCACAACAATTACTTTGGGCTGCACCAAGTTTACTCTTGAGGGAATGAATTAACATTAGGTTAGGGTTAAATAGGATTTTAAAATGTTTCTATATAAATTAAGTTTGTATAGTAGTTTTAAAACTTCTGAAAAAGTTTAACACTAGAGCCTAATGCTTAAAAGGATTCTAATGATCTGTTTTTTATGTGTGTGATTTTAAAAAATGCCATATATGTATCCAGGAAGATTCCTAAATATTGTTGATCTTGGTAGAGAAGGGAAGGCTTAAAAGACCTTTCTTCAGTATCCACCTCATAGGAAATGATATCTCTGAACTAGTCCCACCTTCACAAATGAATTTTATGATCTATCTCTATTCAAACTAATTTTAAAGTATTGCTTTATCACCAAACAGTAGCTTCTATAATCAGCTTAATTTTTTCTTCTTTTCAATTAAATATTTATTTAAATTCCGGTTAATATGAGTTTCAGCTGTACAATATGGTGATTCCCCACTTCCATATAACACCCAGTGCTCATCACAACAAGTGCCCTCCCTAATGTCCGTGGCCTATTTCATCTATCCCCCACCCACCACTCCTCAGTAACCATCAGTTTGTTCTCTGTAGTTAAAAGAACATGTTTCTGGGGCGCCTGGATGGCTCAGTTGGTTAAGCAGCTGCCTTCAGCTCAGGTCATGATCCCAGGGTCCTGGGATCGAGTCCCACATTGGGTTCCCTGCTCAGTGGAGAACCTGCTTCTCCTTCTCCCTCTGCCTGTTGCTCTACCTCCTTGTGCTCTTTATCCCTCTGTCAAATAAATAAATGAAATCTTAAAAAAAAAAAGAACGTGTTTTTAGAAGCCTGGGTGGCTCAGTTGGTTAACTATCCAACTCTTGATTTTGGCTGAGGTCGTGAGACTGAGCCTTGCTTCGGGCTTGTGGCAGGGTCCTTGCTCAGTGGGAAGTCTGCTTGAGATTCTCTCTTCCTCCCCCTCTGCCCCTCCCACTGCTCTCTCTCTGTCAAATAAGTCTTTGAAAAATAAATATGTTTCTTGGTTTTCCTCTTTCTCTCTTTTTTCCCCCTTATGATCATTTGTTTCTTAAATTCCACACTTATTTTGTGTAATCAGCTTAATTTTTAACATCCTCAAAATTTCATATCACTAGTTCTTAAACTTATCAGTTATAGAGTGTTTTACACTGAATAACATATTCTAGCCTACTGTTTACCATAAACTACAAGGGTAGACTTGATTGTTAACATTATCAATTATAAGATAAAATAAATTTTATTGTTCTTGCCAGTACTTTTTTCTCATGTTGCAATTTTGCACTAAATTGCCTGGACTTTCACTACCAGTCTACTGATAGTTCAATTATAATAACTGCAAGACATGGAATGTTTGCTATGTCACAGTACTGTGCCTGTCTTAACACAGATTATTCTGACTAATGCTTCATCTTGTAAAATAGGCTTTACCATTATCATTTTGTAGATGAGAAAACTGCGAGCAAAATGTTAAGTAACTTTTCTAACTCAAAAAACTAGCAAATGGCAAGCCAGAACACAAACCCAGACGTACCTAGCTTCAGAGGACACTGTAACAGCTACATCAAACTGCCTCTCCAGTTAACCTATTGCTTCAGTTCTCGAAGGACCTGCAGCCATTGTCTTCTTTGTCTAATGACAATAGTGAAGATTCTTTTGAGCATCTAATTGAAGCCATATCTTTTTTATATGAACGTTGTGGCTGATGAAAAATGTTCATAAATTTTTTGCCACTCATTTTAAACTTTGCGTGGACTCTGTTTCCGTCAACAGAACATAGTAGAAGCAATGCTGTACCAGTTTCTGGGACCACTTCCTACCTTTTGGACTCTCTCTTTGGAGTTATGGACTGACATATAATAGTTCTTTTTTTTTTAAGATTTTATTTATTTATTTCACAGAGAGAGAGAGAGAGTACAAGCAGGGGGAACAACTGACAGAGGGAGAGGTAGAAGCAGGCTCCCGCTGAGAAAGTAGACAGACGCAGGGCTCGGTCCCAGGACTCTGGGTCATTAGCTGAGCAGAAGGCAGACACTTAACGACTGAGCCACCCAGGCACCCGACATATAATAATTCTGAGTTCCTTGAGACCACCATGCTGGATAGGTCTCAAGTAAGCCTGTCACTCAACAGTTCCTACTGAGCCCAGGCTTTCGGCTATTATTACCAAGGGTTCAGATAAGTGACTGAAACTGTTTCAGACCCTCCAGATTGGCCCATCTAAATGTTTAATTCTACCAAATGACCTCTGTGCAAACCAGATGAAGGAGAAAAAAACACCTAGGTACACTCTGTCCAAATTCCTGACCTACACGATTGTGAGACATCATAAATTATATTTAATTTGGTTGAGAAGATCTGGGCAGGATGCTATAATGATATGGCACTTTTGGGGGCATCAGTTGGGGTGAATTTATTTTGCATAGAAAGTTGTTTCTTGAAAGGATCCACCAATAAATTTCTTATTAAGAACTCTTACATCTCTCTGTCATTCAAAAAGTAATGATTGGTGATGTAATAATATTCCTATAGAATAAAGGGGTTAAAAAAGATCAAATAGGAAAATTATGTTTCTTTTTTGTTTTTTTTGTTTTGTTTTGTTTTATTTTTGAGTTTTTGGTTTGTTTTGGTTTGTTTTTAACGCATTCACACTCCGGCGAAGGGTTCAAATATGTAGACTTTTCTGAGTCTTCTCCAGGCTCTGAGATCCCCTGGAGGAGAAAGTCAAGGCAAAAGAATACAGAGGAAGAAAAATAAAGCAAAGCATATTTTGTCTTTTATATAGTGGAATATTTCCCACATTTTATGATATCTTTCTGCGTTTCTCCAAAATAATAAGGCAATTAGCATTAAATCGTGGCGGTTGTACCAAAAATAAAGTCACGACACAAGTAGTAAGAAATAAGTACCTAAAGTATATCTTGCTATTCTTAATTTTGTATTATATTTGCCTGTGATTTTCAACAATGAAATTTTTATCATTTGATTTTAACTTCCATCTAGAAAACATTCAATGTTTGTCATATTCATTTTAGCATAAAATTAATATCAAAATTTGTTTTTTAACTGATATTCTCAAGATTGAAATACCTGTTTCTTTTTTTTTAAAGATTTTTTTATTTATTCATTTGACACAGAGAGAGAGATTACAAGTAGGCAGAGAGGCAGGCAGAGAGAGAGGAGAGATGAGGAAGCAGGCTCCCTGCTGAGCAGAGAGCCCGATGTGGGCCTCGATCCCAGGACCCTGGGATCGTGACCTGAGCCGAAGGCAGTGGCTTTAACCCACTGAGCCACCCAGGCGCCTGAAATATCTGTTTCTTGATGTTGAAAGTATAATAGGAAAAATTTTCCTTAGCATATTGCTATTACTTATGCAGATTTATTTTTTTACACTTTTTTTTTCCAGACATAAAATGTGCAGTAAGTCAAGAAAAATCTGGGAAAAGTCATGAACATCAGAATTTCCACATGTACTACAATGTTTAGAATGTCAATTGTAATGAGGCAAAGAAAGTCTAAGTAAGTACAAAGGAAGTAAAACATAGAACTGTTCATTATGTTATTCCCACCCAAACCTCATCTCTTTAGACTGCTTTAAATTTTCTATGTATATGTAGTTTATGAAATTGTGATTTCTGATTGCTCGGTTTCCATTAGATACATATTCAGTTGCATAATTATTACATCTAAGAACAATTCTTCAAAAGACATTAAATGCATAGGGCCTTTTAAATAGGTTTTGGTACCAGTTCAATATGTGCGATGGGGAGAAGGTGGTTTCCCACACCAACAAGCCATTCTCAGACACCAGCAGGGTATCCTATTATTTAACTCAATTCTGACACTGTCTACCCTGAGAGAGCATCAGATTCCACAGGTTAAATGGTTTGTCCTACAAATCCCCTGCCACCCCCACCCCAACTTCAGACAGTGGTCACGAGCTCAGGTTTTTTTCCTGTACTTCTGACAAACTGGCTGTGAATCAGAGGTTCCCAAGACCCTCCCTTCCAGTTCCACTAATTTGCTAGAGCAGTTCACAGAACAAAGAGAAATGTTTTACTTACTAGATTACTGGTTTATTATAAAAAGATATAACTCAGGGGAAGCAAGATGTTAGAGATATGTAGGGTAAGGCATGGGGAAAGGGTGCAGAGCATCCTTCCCCTCTCCAGGAGCATTGATCTACCCAAACATGCATGTGTTCACCAGTCTGGATGCTCTCCAAATCTTGTCCTTTTCGGTTTTTGTGGAAGCTTCAATCCATAGACATGACTGATTAAATTATTGACCATTGATGACTGAGTCAACCTCCAGCCCTTCTCCCCTACCTGGAGGTTAAGGGAATACTGAAAGTTCCAACCCTCTAATCACAGGTTTGGTTTCCAGGGCAACACCCCCCCCCCATCCTTAGGTTACCCAGGGGCTTCCCAAAAGTCCCTTGTTAACATAAAAAGGACACTTATCTCTCTTATCACAGGAAATTGCAAGGGTTTTAGGAACTCCGTGCCAGAAACAGTGGAAGACTAAATATATATTTCTTATTATAAATCACGATACCACAACTTTTTATTACAATTATGCATGGTATTCTGGATTGTAAGTCATATTTCCATCAAGTCAAAAGAAAGCAGCAATAGATCTTTAGTAAAATGCCTATATTTACAATCGGTTGGGAGGTGAGTAGATACAATAATTAATTTTAAACTTTCTCCTGACTTTATGATAGATAAACCATGTTCCTACACAAATTCCAGAATGAAGAGTTTACCTTAGAGAAAAAGCAAAACAAAATATAAACAAATATAACTTTATAGAAACTACCAACTGCTGGGATTATGTATTGAAGGGGAGCAAAATATACCACTTTGACATATTGATTATTTTGAATTAAAGTTACTTAAGAAACAATCAGTGCAAGAAGGACACTCTCACCCCCAGTATGTCCCTCTGAAAGCAGAAAATAAATCTCTCATGTGAAGGGTACCCTCCTTGTACCAGAAAGCTAGAAGGCATACTTTCCACCTGAGAGAGGAAATTTAGGGCCTGGAAGATTGTATAAACAATGCTTGTTACTTTCTCACTAATTTACTACCCCAAACCCATACTTCTTTATCTTGTTAATTCTCCACAAATTTATTATTTCTTTGTCCAAAAGATATAAAAGCTGCCTGCTTTGGTAATTTTTTCCAGTCTCATATTTTTATGGGCTCCTGTATATAGAAAATTAAATTTGTTTTTCTCCTATTAATGTCTTATGTCAATTTAATTAACAGACCAGCCAAAGAACATAGAAGGGAAGAAAGAAAAAATTTTCCTCCCCTACAGTCTATTATTAGACTTATGGCAAACATTAAGACTGTATTGAACAACTGCATTTTCAGGAAATACCCAATTATAATTTACTAGTAGGGAAGCAGGTTGGGAAAGGACTACATTTCTGTCACTACAGAAAAAATATCTGGAAGGCCACTTTGTTATTGTTTTGTTTTGTGTAGCAATAATCGACGATTATATACTTTACAAAGACATACTTCTTAGATTTTTGGTGTGCCTTATTTATGTAATAAGTGTATTTCTTAAAATTTGCATATGAAACAATTGAGCATTTTGTCACTTAAAACTTACTTTAGATATTCCAGGAGATATTACTATTTACATAAATTTTAGTTTATAAACTGGGAATATTTATAAGCTTATTTTATATTGAATCTTCATCCCATATATTTATAGCTCATTTTCTTTTTTTTTTTTTTAAGATTTTATTTATTTATTTCACAGAGGGAGAGAGATCACANCTTATATTGAATCTTCATCCCATATATTTATAGCTCATTTTCTTTTCTTTTTTTTTTTTTTAAGATTTTATTTATTTATTTCACAGAGGGAGAGAGATCACAAGGAGGCAGAGAGGCAGGCAGAGAGAGAGAGGGGGAAGCAGGCTCCCCGCTGAGCAGGGAGCCCGATGCGGGCCTCGATCCCAGGACCCTGAGATCATGACCTGAGCCGACAGCAGAGGCTTTAACCCACTGAGCCACCCAGGCACCCTATAGCTCATTTTCTAATGTGTCTTTAGCTCTTGAAGTCAAAACATACAAGATATATGGACTTTTTCTGTAACCTAGTTATAAACTTGTGAATAATAATTTGGGCATCTTGTAGTGCTCCCCATTATATCTCTGAGCCATTTCAATCAGCCCAATGTGCTGATGACCCCCAAATCACATCACCAAATCCCATCTCCCCAAAATACGCAAACCTCTATTTCCAGGTGGCCTCCGTACATCTTCATGGAGATATCTTGAAACAACCTCACATGTAACACAACCAATATTAAACTCATTTTGTCATCCACACACCTATTCTTGCTCTTCTTGTACATGTTCTCTTTCTCTCTGTTCCCATCAACACTGACTTAATCTAATGTATGGTAATTTCTTCCCATCTGAATGATAGCAATAGCTTTTTATCTCACTATCCTGGTCCATCCATTATTGTCATCAAAATTGTGTTCTTGTACTCCACATTCATTAGTCACATTAGACACATTCTCAATCCTAAGCAAGCTTCTGTGTCTTGAAGCAAAGATTTTTGGAGTGACCAATCCCATCTGCCTTCCAGGAAATATCATCACTTAAGATTCAACTCATTTTTCAAAAAAAAAAAAAGTTCAACTCATTTTTCATTTTCCATATCAGTACAGCATTCCTAAAAGGGGGCTAAATTAATCACCTATGCCATGGTATTCTTAGAGAATTTAACATATATCATCTGTATAATACTTTGTGTCTGTGAGGCAGTAAGGGCTCAAAAATGGTAGTTGTTTTTATAAATTTTATTAAAATGATCTTTGCATATATTTGTCTCTTAAACTCCTGAGGGCATAAACTTTATTCTGCTATTTGTTTTATTACAACTCCAAGCACACCACTTGGCATTTAGTAGGAGACACTGTGCATCTACATTCACTAAATATGACCCTGACCAGGGCTGTAATTTAGAGTTAAAAGTGTTAGCCAGAATTATTATCAATAAGAACATATTTTCTCATATTAATTAGAAAATACTGGTTGATGTGTTTTAATAATACTATTACTATTACAAATAGGAGAACTATAATTCTGAAAGTTTTAAGTCATGGCTGAACATATGGATTTTTATATCTATATGGAAGGATATTAATAAAAATATTTTAGAGTGCAAGAGTTCACACACAAAGTGAAAGAATAATTTCCTATCTCTGAGTTAAATACAATGAATTATCTTTCAACGATTAGTCATTTTTCTCCCAGATATGTCTGCAAAAATTATATTACTTTTGGGATCTCAACTAATTTGCTTTCAACAAAATATGCTTATAGCTTCTCTAGAAGTATTAGAACAAAACATATTTAAATGGTTGTTACAGCATTGCCCTTGGTTACATCTTTTATCTAGGATATCTGATTTTATTCTGTAGGCCTGCGGCTGAACTGTAAATTATTTTTGCTCTCCTGAGAGAGGATCTCACCATTCTGTCAATGATTCAGTTCTGCGTGCAGACTAAGAGGGAAATAGGATATAATGAAATACCCTTAGGGAAAAATTATAGGTATACTGTAGGTCCATAGTTGTTCAATATTCTACAGATACAGCATTGTGAAAGATATTATCCCAGTCCTTTAGGTGTGAATAGTATGCCATGGGTGAGGGAATACACATGAAAATGAGAAATGTTCTCATTAATGGTATAACCATTTAATCTTAAAGTGGTTACAGTACACAACAGATGTTGACATGTGTTTGGCAGAACGGCTTATTATGAAATACAGAGAATCAGAATGTAATGGCTCTTAGAAATAGTTTTAATTCCATGATTTCAGTTCATTCATTCTGCAATGTATTTAGGTCAACAGGAGATGCTTACATGTTACTGAAGAGTGGGGGAGAAGTGTTAGGATATCCTCTCCGTGTCCTATGAGGATGCCATATCTCTCATTGAGAACACATTAATTCACTGTTTACAACCAGTGAATTATAACCAGTCACCATAATCATCAGCTTCATCATCATTAGAGCACATATATTCCATGTTGCTGTTCTGGGCATTGTACGAATTAGGTTAAAAGTCAACTTATAGGTTGTTTGCATATGTACATTTTAAACCATCTGTTGATTGATAGATATCTAATGGTAATTTGTTTATCTATATAACCACCTCTCTGTATTTTTATTTTTTTGTTTAAGCTATTATGCCCAGGTGTTTCAAGATAGCAAGAATTACATTAATCTAAAGAGATACACACATAATATTTTTAATTGAGTGCTCTCAAGAAAACAGGATGAAATTATTATTCTATAAGTCATAAGATTTACAAAGTCACTTTTATGATAATCTGTGTTCAGTTTACATTATGGACTACTAAGAAGATTAGAGCAGCACTGAACAATAAGGAAGCTACTAGTTACATGTAGCTATTGAGCATTGAAATTGGCTAGTATGATTTATAGCAGGCTATAAGTGTAAAATGTACACTGGATTTTATAGACTTAGTATGGAAAAATAGAATATAACATATGCCATGAATCATTTTTATATTAATTACATCTGAAATGATAATATCTTGGTTAAATGGTTAAAATAGGTAATTATTAAAAGTAATTTTATTTGTTTCTTTTTACTTGTTTTGACTAGTAGGAAACTTAAGAGTCTGCCTGTAGTTCACATTACATTTATATTGAACAACACTGGGTTAGAATGTTTGAAATTCATGTAGCTAGGGTCAGGTAAGTTTCAAAGAAAAATGGAGGAGATTTAGTAAAAGAGATATTAAATTAATTCTGTTATCTTCTAAATGACATCCACTGTGTGAAAACTACCTTAAGATTAAGCTTAAGGGAGCTGTTCTGATACTGTTATTTGTGATAAAATAAAAGTGATGGGCACATTTCCCATGAGTATTGGGGAAATGTGCCCATCACTTCTGGAGTTCAAATAAAGCCACATTTCTGGGCTGTGGAATTTTCCCCTGTGCTGAAATCCTGTTTATGTTTACTTGAGTCCAAAGCTTATTTGGAAAACTGAGCTTCTAAGATAAATAAGCGCTCTTTATAGCCCAATGATCTTGATAAATTGATTCTAGAATTCATTAATATTCTACCTTTAAAGGATGCCAGGAAATAAGATATCGATGAGGAACAGATGAAGAGCAAGCTCTGTTATCTTTACTTTTCACGCATTCCTTATTTCCAGCCTATTTTCCCATATCTATTTATATATGTGGTTGTAATGAGAATTTATGACATATGAAATTTTCTGTTTCTAATTTTCAAGTCATAAATATACATCATATATTTTCACATCCGGACTTAAGACATGTATTACATATTGCATTCTTTGTTACTTGTGGCAGAACAGTATTAGTCATTAATTCATTGTGATGATTCTAGATGGCGTTTTTTATGTCATCTTTGTCATATTTTGGTTTCTCACTTAAAAATAAATAATAAAACAAAATTCTACATAATACAGATTTCTAAAAATACTTCTTAAAACATTTATTGTACTTTATCTGCCTGAATATAATACCATACCCGATCTAACATAAGGTGTCTAAATACTTATTAAAGATTGTAAAATAGGAAAATACTCATTACTATTAAATTATTAAAGGTATGATTGTTATTAGCAGAATGACTACCTATAAGTTATGAATTACAAGTTTTAAAAAACAATTATTTGGCCTAAATAAAACTTACCAAATTAACCAGTTTTAACTACTGGAGAATATCGTACTGTTTTGTCCCAGCTAAGCAACTGCAAAAAGAAGTATCCTAAGACATTTCAAGGGAGAGATTGTAGTGACCTTCCCCATCTAGGGAAGATCCTGTATGAAAATTATAAAGTAAAGGTGTCTTACTTAAACCTTTTGTGACCCTTTATAGCAAATCTCCAGCTAAGGGAGGGGTCCCCATCTCTGGCTGCACATTACAACCTACTGGGAAAGACATGAACACATAAGGATGCTTGGCCCAACAGAGATGGAATTAATATCTTGTTTGGAAGAAGGGCACATCTCTATATTGCTTAAAAGTTCCCCAGGTGGTTCTAGTGTGGACCAGTTAGAGAACCTCTAATCAAAGACGACTAAAAACCCTATATTCCCTGTTGTCTACCATTCTGTTACTTAAGCCTGAACCCTCTACATTTCAAATGAAGCTAATACTCTGCACCTTGCCCTGCTGATTTCTCACTGCTAAATGTCACTACTAATTTTATTTTCAAAGCCTCATTAAGTTGCTGGCCTGCTAATTACATATCCTAATTCATTATAAAACACTAATAGTTGAAAATGATTTGTGTTATTTTTTTCTTTTCTTTTTCTTTCTTTCTTTCTTTTTTTTTGACAGAGATTTTATTTAAGATTTTATTTATTTATTTGACAGAGAGAGAGATCACAAGTAGGCAAAGAGGCAGGCAGGGAGGGGGAAGCAGGTCCCTGCTGAGCAGGGAGCCAGATGTGGGGCTTGATCCCAGGACCCTGAGACCGTGACCTGAGCCGAAGGCAGAGGCTTTAACCCACTGAGCCACCCAGGTACCCCTTGTGTTATTTTTCTAATTAATGAATTTGCTTTTTAACCTAGTTTTTAGCATATCCTAAGGCATGAGTGGATAAACAAAATATGAATTTTAGTCATTTTCACACACCTATATAGAAATACTTTAACTGTGGTGGGACATTCAACCTTCCTTAAGTATTTCTACAAAAGGATGAATTTAATGGTTTTAATTTTAATGATTTAATAACTCCTGCTCCCATTATTAACACAAAACCACAGAGGAAGGAAGGAGATTTCAGGATGAATATGAAGTGAGACTATTTAAGGAAAATATCAAGAGAGGTAAGTAAGTTGAGGATTCAGGTAATGTAATATGGGAATCTGTGCTTGTCACTATGAGAGATAAAATGCAATCTTTTCCCTTACAGAGTATAGAGTCTTTTTAAGGAAACATGAAAATTTTAAATAAGTATATAAATTTATAAGGCAGCAGTGCTAGAAAAGTCAAAATGGACCAAACTTCAAATAAATATTATTCAATTCATTAAGTGGATAGAATTATTTAATCATGAAAGGGATTATCTTTGAATTTGGACGAAAGCATAGAATGTTACTCTCTCTTTAAAAGAATAGAAATTCATAAAAATAAAAGAAATTAATCCTTTTTTGGGATTTTCTCATAGTTATTGTATCATTAAAGTTAAACTTTATGATGCTACTCAAAAAATCATTAGAAAGACTACATTTTAAAATTTTACTTAGGCCTTTTAAAACTTTAACTAATGCATGTTAGGAAGAGTAGATATTTTAAAGGGAATTGATGACAGTTGATGCAATGACAGAGGTTTTTGCTCACTGCTAAGAAAGACTGAAAAAGGAAGTATGGATATAATTAATTTATTAGGATGTTTCCACCAGTGATAAGGAAGGTGATTGAACATTAATGGTAATCATTGCAATTAAATGAGAATGAAGTTGATACAAACCAAATTTAGAGACACCCATAACTAAATTTTTTTTTTAGAAAGTGAAAGGATGATGTTAGTAAGAAAGAAGGCAAAAAGTTATACTCCCTGGTTTCAAATACCAAGTCAATCATTTATTTTTACTATTATTGTTATTGTTAGAGAGGGATGGAGTAGGAGAAGAGGGTGAGGGAGAGAGAGACAATCTTTTTTTTTTTTTTTAAGATTTTATTTATTTTTTTGACACAGAGAGAGAGAGCGAGAGCATGGGAGGGGAGAAGGTCAGAGGGAGAAGCAGACTCCCCGTGGAGCTGGGAGCCCGATGCGGGACTCGGTCCCGGAACTCTGGGATCATGACCTGAGCGGAAGGCAGTTGCTTAACCAACTGAGCCACCCAGGCTCCCAAGAGAGACAATCTTAAGCAGACTTCCTGCTGAGTGCAGAGCCTGACAAAGGGTTTAATCTCATGACTCTGAGATCATGACCTGAGCCAAAATCAAGAGTCAGTGGCTTAACTGACTGAAACAGCAGGCATCCTCAATCACTTATTATTATTTGACCTTGAGCAAGTCACTGTTCTGTGCCTCATATTGTTTGGCCATAAAATGGAGATTGTGTTTATCTTTACCTCACTGGTTTATATTTAGGAGAGAGGAGTTTTTAATTAATTAACTAATTAATTATTTATTTTTAATTAACATAATTTATTATTTTCCCCAGGGGTACAGGTCTGTGAATCCTCAGGCTTACACGTTTCACAGCATTCACCAAAGCACAAACCCTCCCCAATATCCATAACCCATCCACCCTATCCCTACCCTCCCACCCCCCAGTAACCCTCAGTTTGTTTCATGAGATTAAGAGTCTCTTATGGTTTGTCGCCTTTCTGATCCCATCTTGTTTCATTTTTTCCCTCCCTACCCACCATGACCCCCTGCTCTGCCCCTCAAATTAGGAGAGAGGAGTTTAAATGAGTTAGTGTAAGTAAATTTCTTTAAAAAAGCACATGGAACATAGTAATACATAGATATTAACTACTATTATTACTAAATAAATATGCAAAGCTACATATGCTTCTAGTTTATCTACAGTTATATCTGTACACATACAGTCATGGTTTCAATTGCTAATCTCTTACTCCCAAGAATTTATAAGGTTTTACTGATTAGAATGTCCCAGAGCTTTTTCCTCTGGCCTGTAATAAGACATTGCATTGTTCTGTAAACTCAGTGTGAATCACTGCGTGTTGTCCCATTGTACTGATCTGATTTTTTCTATTGATATGTATCATAATGTCTCTGTCTCTCTGGATGACTAACCGATCAACCTTTGAAAGTCTTGTTACTATAAATTATTTGATGTCTAACCCATGAAGTTAAATGTTTATTGCTGGTATTTTTATATCTACTCTACATTATTCCTTCAAAATACCCAGTTGGATATGTATACCCTCCTTTTGTAGATGGGGAAACTTGGTCTTAAATGTTAAGTAATTAGCTCCAAATCACTCAGTTCACTAAATGTCTGAGTCAGAATTTAAACTCAGAACTGTTTATGCTCTCATAAACCCAAGTTTATGTCCTGTTGCCCTGCCCTCACCATTTTTCCTCTTGGTACTCTAATTTCTTTTTAAAAAGATTTTATTTATTTATTTATTTATTTAGAGTGAGAGTGAGTAGAAGGAGGAGCAGAGGGAGAGGGAGAGAGAGAATCTCAAGCAGACTCCCTGCTGAGCACAGAGCTGAGGAGAGATCTCGATCCAGGGTATCAATCTCATGACCCTGAGATCATGATCTGAGCTGATATCCAAGAGTTGATGCTTAACCAACTGAGCCACCCAAGCACCCCTTGGTGCTCTATATTTCTAACCACATTTCCTAGTCTGCTCTCTTTCTCATTCAGATCACTAGCCCATAGCTTTCATATTTCATTTCAAATATGAATTGATGTAAAGATTTTAACTAGACAAATATACAGATTGGCTCCCAACAATATTTCATTTAGAAATGCTATTGTCTTATTATTTATCTGTAACATGATATAGATCATGGAGCTATAGTTTCTGTCTAGCAATTTAGTGAACAAGAATTGTTCATAGAGAACTGACAAGGGCTTCTGAAAAAATTGCTTTAAGGGATATTTAGATCAAGAAAAGACTACCTGTTCTATTGAGATATATGAGTGTATGAGGACTTATTTTCAAATTATTATTATCATTTTCCATCTGCTTTAAAGGAAACATATTATAATGATTCAGGCCCAAAACTCAGACCAGCCTGCCTGGCTAGGTTAATCCTGGAGATGTCGCTGATTATGGGATTGTCAAGCATGAATACCCAGCTACCAATCTCAGGTGAGGATTCCCACCTCATGGAGACAGCAAGGATCTTAACACTGCCAGCCACCAGAAGTAGGAGTTTGCAGACTGGTCCATTTTTTCTTCTATTTGTTCAGAGCACTGAGGAGGACTCAACCCTCAATACACTGGTTGAAACATTTTACTTACAGAAAGGGGAAGACACACAACACAGATTAAGACCAGTGTTTGTTAGTGTGCGCTTATCCGCCATGGCAAGAAGTGTTTCCCTATACACATGGCCCTCTCATGCTGTAGGGGAAGACTCTGTTCCCTTCCGTCTGGGGACATATATACTGGTGGCACTGGCCAGGTGACATATGACACTCTTAAGTAATACAAGGAAGTTCACTCAGTATCAAGAACAGAAGTTTTCTCATAAACAGGACATTTCAGGACCCGGCTTCTATATTGGGGAATGTTCCAGGCCCACAGCACTGATTGGGCAAGTCCACAGAAGGGCAACAGGTCACGCAATGGCTGCTTCCCCAGCAGTGATTATGGAAAAATTACCTAAACTCCATACAGAAAATTGGAGGCCATGATAATATCACCCTCATACCGTGTTGGGAGAATTAGGTAAGTTAATATATGAAAAGTGCCCACAACAGGACCTGGCACGTACTAAGCATTTTATTAAGTAGTGGCAATATTTGTCCAGCTGTGACAGTTTGAAAATATGACTATTGTTCAATGCCCCTCACTGAGTGGTGTGCTTAAGCTCCATTCCCCTTGTATCTAGGTGGTCTTGTAACTGCTTCAGTCAGTAGAGTATTTCTGAAATGACACTATGTAATGTCCTAAATGAGGTCGTAAGTGACCATGCAGGCTCTGCTTTCTTTATTGGAACACTCACTCCTGGAGCTCTATGAAAAAACTCTCTCTAGATTGAGACTGCCATGCTGGAGAAGTCCCACAGAAAGCCCATGTAAAGATGCCTGGATACTACAAAGAGCAAGAGAGTGACGCTCAGTGAACCCCTGCTGATGATCAAGTCTTCCTGGCGGAAGCTTCAGACAGGAACCAAAGATTATCTACCCTCTCCTGCCCTATCTAAATTTCTGACTCACAGAATGTATAAGCATAATAAAATTATTGTTTTATACCACTCGATTTTAGGTGGTTTGTTACACAGCAAAAGGCAACCAGAATATTAGCCTATTTATTTTTGTAGCATATATTAGAAGTATCGACACAGGTTTTACCTTGCATTTAGGAATATTAATCACCTTTATTACCTTTATTGCCACTGTCCTTCCAATGGATCCCTTCTAACTCAAGCCAGTTGAATCCCACTCAATTCAAACCAATAACCTGAGTTCTTGTTTATTGCACTCTGATTACTGAAGATTTTAATTTAAAACATTACAAAACTATTACAGTTTGACAGTTGCCGATCTTTCCACCACTCTTCGGTGCTATTACATTCCTTCCTTCGTGAGGCAAGTCAACCATTTCTTCTTATGCCTTTTTTCTCCATCTTGTTACTCTCCTAGACCAAATTCATCCACCAACTTCCTATTACTCTACACCTTCTGACCTTAGATGACCTTGGCTCCTATTTCACAGGAAAAGCATGGTAGGGACCCTGTCTTTCTCTCTGTCATCTCCTGAAAAGTGATTGTCATCTATAGCTAACCAATCTTCCATCTATCTTCCCTCCTTCAATTTTCATTCCTCCTCCTCTCTTAATTCTAATTTACTGAAAAAGTGGTGTTCTCCCCATCGAAGGCTAATTCCAATGCCCCAAAGTTGTATTATACCTCTTCTTGTTGCCTTGGGGCACTTGCTCCAGTAATGACCTATTCTCTCACCAATATTTTCAAATTTTATCTTCTAAATCTTTTTTGTATACTGATATGGTCATGTTTAAAAGTCTTCCATTCAGGCAAAAGAAATAATTCTATGCTGATGTTGAGTGAATCTTTAAACTTGTCTTTTGTATTCTTGTGCATTTCTTGAATTTTTCTAGTGCATACATGCCATACATAATAGGAAATATAATAGGGGTAATTTGATAATTGATCTAACAAATTGTTCAAAAGTTTTAATGTGATATTAGATTTTACATTTTACTTTATTGTTAGTCATCTTTATTGGACAAACCAGCTTATTTTTACTCCTTTTTTATATATTCATCTCAGAAATTATGTAATGCAATTGAGCTTACTATTCAAATAACAAGAGTAAATCTGAAGGAAGCATTCATGTGTGCTGGAGAAGGGTTATTTTTATTTAACTTTCAACTACAGAGGGATAGTTAGGGACTGTTCTACTGGCTCATCAAATTTTCTGTTAATTTCCAAAGTTGTGCACTTTAGCAAGACTTTCAAATTACAAAAATTGTGTATGGAGTATATACTCAAACAATCGCCATAAGACTCCAGATCCAAAATAAGATGAGGATATCAAACTAGAAAAAATAATGCTGTGGTATTTTTTGTTCATTGCTGATGTGATTTATTTTAAATTAAATTGAGTTAAATATGTAACTCAAGTGTTATAGTTAAGAAAATAACATAATTTTAACACTCACAACACTACTGCATTGAATTTAAGGGTGCTTTTTCAAAATGGAAAAAGAAGGTAATTGATCATGGTTTGTTAGGGAATAACAATATACTATCAATATACTATCAGTATATAATATTAATAAACTATTGATATACTATCAATATCAATAACAATATGTTATTCAGTAAATGTTTGTTGGATTTTGCTAGCTACTTTTCTAAGTACTAGGAATACATGAAGAAAAAAACACAGAAATTTTATTCTCCATTACTTCAACCTCTTTGGACAGTATATGAATGCAGACAATAAATTAGATAACTCAGAAAAGCATCATTTGTAAATTTAGTAATCAAATTTCATTACACAGATTTCTGGGTTTAGTTCAGATATATAGAGAGCCAGCATGTCATTGTCTTGTGTTATTACAAGAGAAAAAAGTTGAACATACTGTAAATGAGATTTTTTTTAACTCGAGAGAGAACTGGAGTGGGAAGGATAAGAACTTACCCAATATCTGGAGAAAAAGATGCTCAGGCAGGGAGAAACAAGACATAACCATTTGTTTACCTGGGTTAGATGTCACCAAATGCTGTATAAGTCAGTGAAAATATTTTTTTAAAGATTTTATTTATTCATTTGACAGAGAGATCAAGATTACAAGTAGGCAGAGAGGCAGGCAGAGAGAGGAGAGAGCAGGCTCCCTGCTGAGCAGGGAACCCGATGCGGGGCTCGATCCCATGACCCTGAGATTATGACCTGAGCTGAAGGCAGAGGCTTTAACCCACTGAGCCACCCAGGCACCCCAGTCAGTGAAAATATTAAGGTAGAAATTTCTAATTAATTGCAAAAACCTGAGTGGGGTTAGTGTGAGACTATAATGCCCTTGCAGGCCACAGACATAGAATAGTTGTGTCCCGTCTGTAGAGTGTTTTCTCAAGGAGCACCATGAGGTACTCAGGGAATGTAAGGGAGAAATCTAAATAATGCAAAAAAACAAAAAACCAAAATAACTTCCTTAGTGGTTCTTCCTGGGGTTGCAGAATGATAACCACTGCCAAAACTTTATCCAAATCCATCTCTTTATCTCATGAAATGAAAGGGTTTTTTTTTTCCCTTTTTTTTTTTTTTCCTGTAGGGAATTTTGCAGGTAAGAAGACAGCCAATTTGTAGACCAGGTACAGAGGGGGAAATTCATTGTACCTCAAGGTGGGAATTGGTGGTTGCCACCCATCCCCATCTCAAATGTGTCTCCCCATCTCATCTAAGGAACAAAATCTTTAACCTGTAGGTAGGAGTTAGGGCCTCAAAACTATAAATTAATGGTACTAGTGGAAAAGCACTCTAGCTAAAGAGGGAAACAAGGAATTAAAAAAAAATTCTTTTTTGGAGAAGGAGCTCTAGGGAATGTACTAGCTCTAGCTTTTCAACTGGAGAAGAGACAGTCTACTTACAAAAGGCACATGGCTGGGATCAAAGCTCGTAGAATCTACTTAAGACTGAGGCTATCAGAACATCAAACACCCCACCCAACTCCCTACCAAAAAGCTAACATGCATGTAGTAAAACTAATAGTGGAAGACATCTGGAAGAATTGCAAGACATGGGCTTTCTCTAGGGAGAAGTGCAAAGGAAAACCCAAAACTAAGTGGAAAGACAAACAAAAGATATTAGAGGAATTTGTAGCATTTGTTGCACTGAAGATAACCCAAACAACAAACCCAGCCCCACATCACAGCCAAGTGAGGCTCATCCCAGGAATGCAAGGCTTGTTCAATACTGGGGAAAAAAATGTATTTTACCATGTTAACAGACTAGCTAAATAAGAAAAAGAAACATTTTATCAACAGATGAAGAGAAAACATTTGGCAAAACCAGTTATCTGTTCCTGATGAAAACATTTCACAAACTAGAATTTTTTTCTAAGTATATAAGGATTCTTCCTTAATCCAATAAAGAACATCGACAAATTCTACAGCTCACATCATATTTGATGATAGACTACTTTCTGCCTCAGATCAGAAATTAAGAAAGATGTCTCCTTTCTCTACTCATATTCAACATTATGTTGATGTGTTAGTGAGAAAGATTTGCAATAACGAAAAAAGATAAAGGAAAATAAAAAGGCATATAGATTAGAAGAAGAGAGACGGGGTGCCTGCCTGGCTCAGTCAAGTTGGTGTCTGCCTCCTACTCAGGTCATGATCTCTGGGTTCTGGGATTGAGCCCTGCATGAGCCTGGAGCTCTGTATCGGGCTCCCTGCTCAGCAGGGAGTCTGTTTCTCCCTCTCCTTCTGCCTGCTGCTCTCCTTGTTTGTGCTCTCTCTTTCTCTCTGTTTTTAAATAAATAGAATATTTAAAAAAATAGAAAAAGAGAAGTAAAACAAAATATATGATTTTCTATACAGGTAATCACAAAGAATCTTAAAAAAGACTCCTAGAGTTTTAAATATATGCTGTTCATTTTATGTCAATATTTTTTTGTCAACAATGTTTTTAAAAGCTTTTAAAAATTGTAAGCTAACAAAGCATATTAATTTGCTCTATGGAGTTGACAATGACTCCTTAAATAATAAAATGTATCTCATAAAGTCCCAACCAGTTCCTCTGCAGTCCGCAGTCTCCCATCTCCTCTCTCCTTTCCACGTGAGGACAGGTGGCGCTGTGTCCTTCGTTGGCTGAGGACTCCCTGACAGGTGCAGTGGCCATGGCCACCTCCAAGACCATGGAAGGGCCCATCAAGCAGGTCAAATTGCTGCTGCAAGTGCAGCACGCCAGAGACAAATCACCACAGATAAGCAGTAGGGAGGGCGTTACAGACTGTGTGGTTCATATCTCCAAGGAGCAGGGAGTCCTGTCCTTCTGGCGTGTCATCAGATACTCCCCCACCCAGGCTCTTGACTTTGCTTTCAAGGGTAAATACAACTTCTTCCTAGGTTGTGTGGATAAGAGAACCCAGTTCTGGCACTACTTTACAGGGAGTCTGGGGCCTATTCCCTTTACAGGGAATCAGGGGAATTAGGTGGGGCCACTGGGGCCACATCCTTGTGTTTTGTGTATCCTCTTGATTTTGCCCATACCCATCTAGCAGCTGATGTGGGTAGAGCTGGAGTTGAAAGGAAATTCAGAGGCCTTGGTGACTGCCTGGTTAAGATCTACAAATCTGATAAGATGAAGGGCCTGTACCAGGCTTTACTGAGTCTGTACAGGGTATTATCATCTACCCAGCTGCCTACTTCGAAATCGATGACACTGCAAAGGGAATGCTTCCAGATCCCAAGAATACTCACATCTTCATCAGTTGGATGATCACACAATCTATCACAGTGGTTGCTGTGTTGACTTTCTATCCATTTGACACTGTTTGTGTAGGTATGATGATGCAGTCCGAAAGCAAAGGAACTGACATCACGTACACAAGCGCACTTGATTGCTGGAGGAAGATTGCTCGGGATGAAGGAGCCAAAACTTTTTTCAAGGGTGCGTGGTGCAATGTTCCCAGAGGCATGGGTGGTGAAGAAATCAACTCATTCAGGTTAAGTTATTTCCTAGTTTTTTCCCCTGTGGACAGGCATGGATTATATAACATACATAGAGTATTTTTGACAGACTATTGGCTATTTATCAGTGGCAACTCTTTACTGGGTTCAAAATGGAAAGCAATAATATTCATCTGATCAGTTTTCTCTTAAAGATTTCCATAACGAGGGCACCTGGGTGGCTCAGTGGGTTAAAGCCTCTGCCTTCAGCTCAGGTCATGATCTCAGGGTCCTGGGATCGAGGCCCGCATCGGGCTCCCTGCTCAGCGGGGAGCCTGCTTCCTCCTCTCTCTCTGCCTGCCTCTCTGCCTACTTGTGATCTCTGTCAAATAAATAAATAAAATCTTTAAAAAAAAAAAGATTTCCATAACGATGAGACTTCATTATATTTTTTTTATTTTAGTCACCCCTTTAAATAAATTGGAAGAAATAAAAAAAATCTGAAATAAAAAATGCCTCTTAGGAACAACTACTTTTGCTTTTTTCATAAAGAATATTGATCCTTTTTTTTTTTCAAACAAAGGATAAATTTCAAAATTCTTTATAACTAATTCATTAAAATTGTATGACAAGTCTCTGGGAGTATACTTATCTTCTTATTTTCTATTGAGATGGCCTGGTATTTAACTAAAGACAGTCTCACCCCATGAAGGCAAAGACTTAAAATGGAGAGTCATCAATGACATTTCAGTTATTTTTTACATAATTTTATTTCAATATAATCTTTTTTTTTTAAATGGCCCTAATTTTTTCTTATTAACTCTCTCAGAATGTCACTGATTTCAGTAATTTCATTTTCTTTTGTAAACAGATTTTTCTTTGGATTTATTTTGTGAGCACATTACTTGCATACCACTTGTTATAATTGTTTCACTATGATTTAGTCCCTTTTCCATTAAGTACTGGGAATAGCTTTGTGTTTAGTGTTCTAACCTTTACCAAAACCTTCTACCATAATTCGCTAGGGATAAGAGGTAGTTAAGAAATCAGCTTTACATTTGAATACCAAAATTAATTAAATGGACATCAGTAGGATTGTTTTAGAGCATGTGTCCCACATTGGATATAGTCCATTTTCTTAACCAATATTTGTTTGTAAAGGTCTATATTTCTTAAGAGAAATTGTTAGTAAATAATGTTTACATCTTCTTAAAGCTATTTCAGTGCTATGACTTCAAATGTTTCCACTCAGTAGATACCCTAGGGCTCTCTGAACTTTCTAGTGGAACATAGAAATATTTAAGTTTTAATATGGGCAAGTATCAGAACATTACAGGTAATAGTGAATTGAAGGATGTATCCCTTCCTAATTGTATTATTGAAATGTGCAGAATTCACGTGTTTTTCACAGACTGTCTAAACTTAATTCTGTAGCGCAATTGACCGTCTATTATTTCTTGCATGAATCGCTTCCTTTTAGGTCACTGAAATTATTAGAAACTGTTTCCTGCAGTGGCGGCACTCACTTTCTCTCTTTGAATATAACTTACTTAGAGGACTGAGTACAATTCTTAACGTGTATATAATAATTTTATAGACTCCATACAACCTATTTTGAAATAAACTTTTGAGTTTAGACGAACAAATTGTTCATCGTGTCTATTAAATTTTTGCCTTATTTTGAGCTGTAAGTTATAGCCTGTTCATATTCGTATTCACCCTCAGTACTTAACGACGTTTTCTTTCACAGTAACTGAACCCTGAATTACAGTGATATGCAAGTAATGTAATCATAAAATAAATCCAAAATTGACAGGATTGATCTTTCCTCCCACAATTAGAGAACTCTGCTACTTTGTTTTTGCAGTAAATTTTGTTACCTAAGACCAGTGATTCAGGGAAACTATCAGCAATTGTGAAACCATATCCTCAGTCCACAGTAAAGAGATAGTAAACACATTTTACTGAAATACCACACATTTATTCCTCTAGATCTTCTAAATTTTAAATTTCAGATAAGTCAGGTCATTAAAGATTTAAAATCTAGATGTATTATTCCTTTGTTAAATTAGTTTTATACAACTATGGCAATATGTATCTAGCCTACACTGAAGAACTATAACAAAGATGTTGTAGTTCCTCTAAGTGTTTTAGCAAATAAATTATACAAATCAATACTTACTCCTTGAATAATGTCTATGGGACAAACAATAATGCTATTCACCACATTCCATGGTGCCATATTCAGGGAAACTCCTCAGGGGTAGATTTTTCTCAGTAGTTTTCAAGGCCCTGAAAACTATTCCTATATAGACTAAATGGAAAGTTTTATGGCTGAATATAATCTGATTAATATAGCTGATTTTGCTTCACTTCTTTCAGATAATGTAATTTGTGACTTACCTCTGGCTAGTGTGAAGAATGTGACAGTGTATATTTGTATAGTGATTTCACCCCCGGCTTCATCTTTTTTTTCCTCTTGCTTTTCTTACATCGTAAGTATCTACATTCACTTGGAGCTTAAGGCAGCTCTGACGTGTCTGGTAATGGTGCTCTTCCTTCACTTCAAAATGGTGACAGTAAAAATTTGAGACGATGTCAATCTGGAATGTATCAAGCTTGTGACAAGTAGCAGGAGTTGCTATCAGGCGTCTAAAGTAAACAAATAATGGAGGGGATTGGCAGATGTTCTGCTGCTAACTCTCATGAGCATACACAAATACATGGGTTTCTTTCCAGGAAGTAAGTACAGGGGCTGCGGTTCATGCATCCCACTGGTCTAGCTGAAGCTAGGTTTACTATATTTTTACTGTTTTGCTGTCCATATTTGCAGTACAAGCTCATGTGACTTAAGGAAAGAGGTCCCGTCAGGAAGTATGTGTCTAAAACCAAAAACTTTAATGACCTCATTTCCTACACTATCAAATATAAACTCCCCAGAAGACTCTTAATACCTTTCACAATGCAACTAGATGTTTCACCAATACTTCTTCACCTTTACTTTTAGATACTTTGTAAAATTTTATAAAATGATTATAAAAACACTGGCAACAGCATCCCTCTTTTACATTATTATTTAGGATTACAAATGTGAACTTTCTGAGAAAACCAGTAATGCCTGACTCCCAGAGGAGTGACTAATAGTAATTCCTAAATCCAAATTAAAATAATTTTATTTTTGTGCTAATGAGCTATTATAAAAGAAGAACCCAGGAAATGTCAATATATTTAATTTATAAAGATGTTATAATGTTTTATTTTTGATCTTTATTTCATAATGCCACTTAGAATGCATTTTAACTCAAACAACTTTGAGGAATTAAAGTGAAAGTTCACTAACATGTTACTCTGGGGAGACATTTATAAACAAGTTACAATAAACATTATCTATGTTATATTGAATTGCACTGAAAACCAGATCTCACGCTTCCAGTAAGTTATGCCACACTGTTCTATTAAGTGAAGATGTATGAATCCTCATGTCAAGATGTTTAGTGGGAACCCAGGAAAAAAACAAAACAAAGCGGAACATCTATTAGCCTCAGTAAGTCCAAAGTGAGACAGGACCAGCTGAGTGGAATGATTTTTCATGCCAGAAACTGGGAAATTAAAAAAAAAAAAAACTCCCAGCAACTGGGAAATTTAAAGAATTTTTTCTAAAAATTTTTCAATTTAAAAAAATGTTTTAAATATTGAGAGAGAGAGCTCTGCAACTCAAGATGTAGTGCATTATAATGACATCATTTGGAAGCATGCAGGATAGCAATAATCTTCTTTACTGAATCCAAATGTTTTTTTTTTTATCAGGACATCCAAGTAATGTGCACATATATTAAAGTTTCAGAAATACTATCATAAATACTATAGAAACTAAGACAGAGATTGTTAGCCTCCCAGCAAGGACAAATGGACTCTCAAGGAGTAACTGAAGAAATGTTATTGAAATGACTTGCCATGGGCTGTTATTGTGTGCATTTCTCTGCCCAGAAATTCCTATGTTAAAGCCCCAAGTACCACAGAAGGTGTCTGTATTTAGAAACTGGCGCTTTAAAGAGGTAATAAAGTTAACATGAGGTCATAAGAGTAGACCCCAGTCCAATACGACTGGTGTCCTTATAAGAAAAGGGAATATGGCCACTGATGGGTTAGAGAGGGAAAACCATGTGAAGATACAGGGAGAAGATGCCCAACTACAAACCAAAGAGAGAGACATCAGAATACAGAAATCCTGCCAGCACCTTGATCTCACAGTTCTAGCCTTTGGAATGGTGAGGGAAAGAGATTTCTGTCGGTCAAGCCATTCAGTCTTTGATACTTGTTATGGCAGCCTGAGCAAACCAGTACAGTTCTATTCACGAATGTGCGCACAGAGATAGAAATGGTAGAGTACTTCCAGACTAACAAATCAAAGAACTATCCCCACTTCTAGGTCCAAGTACAGCTGTAACTGTAGAAAAAGGTTGTCAAAGCTATGGTCTCAAGAAGTTGAATGCAGCTGCCAAAGAATTGCAGGCTGGCAGGAAAGAAGCATGGAGAATAAATACCCACAACACTTACTACTTCTGTCCTTCAGTTTTCTTGTTTGCCCTATTGGCTAACTCTAACTGGCAGACAGAGGTTGAGGGTATTCTGATGATGCAATGTGTGTTAGTTAGCCTCCTAGGAGAAAAAAAAATAGAGTAGATGATGATGCGAAGTAGATTGGAAGAGCAAATAGACATTATGCAGCAGAACTGCCTAGCTTCCTTCCTTCCTTTTTAGTAAATGATCCGCATATTTATGCAGAGTAGGAAAACACCCAGCTAAAAGACTGCTTTTCTTACGTCCTTTGCATCTATGTGTACACAGCCACATGATTAACTTCTTTTTCATATATGAATAAAATTTGTTGGGCGGAGTTTCAAGTCATGCTCCTTGCAGAGGGATATAGCTACCTGGAGGTGCCATTTGCCTCCTCTCCCTTCTCCCTGAAGCCTGTAATGGATCTGACTGATGCTCTGATAACCATCTTGGACCACGGCATGACCTTGCAGTGGAAATTCAGAGAAGATATGTGGAAGGGATTTGGGTCTCTGATAACTGTGAAGCACCTCCAAATCCTTGAATATGTCATCTGGCATGAGTTTTATTTTGATCTGAATGTAACTGAGAACTCACAGATGTAGGAAGAGTTTTCCGCCTTCTCTTATCTTCCCAAAAGCTAGGCAAAAATATTCCTTTGAGGAAAGCCTGTATCAGAGAGAGAGAAAGGGACTCTTATCATCTCAGATGAAGAGGTGATACCAAGATCCATTTGTATAAGCAGCCCTTACTAAAATAGTTCCTATCTTTCATTAATTCCTTCATTAGTTCCCCACAAATTATCAACTCTTGAAACCCAAACCCCGCTCCCTTTGTTAAAAAGGTATGTAAGCCCCCAAATCTAATTGCTTCTTTGAGTATCATTTCTTTTCTGTGAAATCCCATGCACGTACATAATAATAAAAAGTATGTGCCTTTTCTTCTGTTAATTTGTCTCTTATTAGTTTAATTCACAAACCCCCAGTGTCTGAATCTAAGGTGGTAGGGAAAAGTTTTGCTCCTTGGCAGTATAAAGTTGGACTTATTCAAACTGATACAGAGATGAAGGTGAAGGAAGGCTATTTAAGAAGCTTCACAAAATAATGAATATATATTAGTTTTTTTAAGTTAAAGAATGTCTCAGAGGATTTTCTGAGGTAAGGCCTTCTGTGCAACTCCAATAAAATCACAGAACTATTCTAAGTGTCATATTTCATACCTGTTAAAGTAGTTTAGTAATAACATCCCTGGTGCACTTAGATAATTTTTCTGAAAATCTTTATGACAATACTTGATGAATAAAAAATGAAGAAAATGAGATTAAGAATCAGAATTTTATGATCTAGTCCTAGCTTTTTAACTAACTGGACCTAAGTTGTCACTATTTTGGGGTTGATAGTGTTCTTTTTTTTTAATAAGATTTATTTATTTATTTATTTGAGAGAGATTCAGAGAGAGGGAGAGCACATGAGTGGGGAGAGGGGCAGAGGGAGAGGGAGAGAAGCAGACTTACTGCTGAGTGGGGAGTCCAATGTATCTCATGAACCTGACACCATGACCTGAACTGAAATCAAGGGTTGGATGCTTAACTGAGCCACACGAGTGTCCTGCTGGTGTCCTTTATCGGAAGCTCAGTTGGATAGAATAATTTAAGTCTATACAATTGCTTATATTACTCAGCCATCAAAAAGAATGAAATCTTGCCATTTGCAATGACATGGATGGGAACTAGAGGGTATTATGCTAAGTGAAATAAGTCAGTCAGAGAAAGACAAATACCACATGATTTCACTCATATGTGGAATTTAAGGAACAAAACAGATGAACAAAGGGGAAGGGAAGGAAAAATAAAATAAGACAAAAACAGAGCAGGAGGCAAACTATAAGAGACTCTTAACTCTAGGGAACAAACTGGGTGTTGTGGGAAGGATGGTGGGTTGGGGGATGGGGTAACTGGGCGATGGGGATTAAAGAGGGCACTTGATATAATGAGCATTGGGTGTTGTATGCAACTGAGGAATCACTGAATTCTACCTCTGAAACTAATAATACAGTATATGCTAATTAAATTAAATTCAAATTAAAAAATTTTTAAACTTTCTTAGATTTTAACTAAAATTTTTTGACAATTATATGATATTATTTTTATTTATCAAGGATTATGACATAGCTTTAAATCCAATCTTGGAAATTCAGTATCTGTAAGAAATCTACCTACATAAAAGAATAGTGAATATAACATGATATTAAACCCATATTAAATAAGCTATTTAAAAATGAGCTTCTACTATATCCCCACTGGGATTTTAACACCAAAAGAAAACACGTTTCCCTTATTTTTGATTGTTTTCCTTTTTTAGGCCACTAAGTTATGGGGAGATATAACATGATTCTGAGGAAGTATGGATTGAATTAGGGTTCTAACTTTGTAAGAATAAAAAAACTCCTGTGGTTCTCTTTGACAATAATACTTTCTTTCTATGAACTATGATGTAGTTCTATATATATGAAAACATATATGTGTGTGTGAAGATAAAAATATCACTATTAAATTATATTTTCTTCTATGCTTTGTGTTATTCTAGATATATTACATGCATTCTGATTGACCATAAAGAACTCAAAAGTGTTCTTTCCTTAAAATGCATGTGTGTTTATATGTCTGCATAATACTGAAAATTGAAAAGAGAAATATGCAGAGAATACAATTCAGGGGACCATAATGAAAAGATGGGGAAGAAATCAACATAGATTTTTGGAAAGAAAAATTCCCAATTATGCCAATGATTACATGAAAAACAGATAAGAAGACTTAGTTGTCAGGAATTGTGTCATGCCTCTAGTAATGGAAAGCAATCTCTGTTTGCATTAAAGAGTGTTAATAAGATACAAAAAATATCAAAGATTAGAAAATAAGCAATAATTCATCTTTGTGTTTAGGAATCATAAGAGTAAACCTTCTGATAATGCTCTGCTGAATTATTTTGTTTGCAATCGATTGGTAAATATTTTAAGCTCATAATTTATAACCACATTCATTTATGANTTATTTATTTATTTATTTATTTATTTATTTATTTTTTAAGATTTTATTTCTTTATTTGACACAGAGAGAGAGAGAGATCACAAGTAGGCAGAGAGGCAGGCAGAGAGAGAGGAGGAAGCAGGCTCCCTGCTGAGCAGAGAGCCCGATGCGGGCCTCGATCCCAGGACCCTGAGATCACGACCTGAGCTGAAAGCAGAGGCTTTAACCCACTGAGCCACCCAGGCGCCCAAGCTCATAATTTATAACCACATTCATTTATGAATATTTATTAGTCAGATAATGGGTTAAGTCATTGAGCATAAAAATGTCAAATCTATCTTGGTTACTATAATCATTTGAATGATGTAATTACCATGTATACCTAGCTTCTTTGTCCATTATAACATAAAAAGAAATCAGTAAAATACAGAACAGAAAACAAACAAGAACCAAAAACATCTAGGGTAAAAGAAGGGTGTTACTCTTGCGTTCTCCTCTGAATACAAAAGTGGGTTTTGCACCCACTTAGGAGGTAAGACACTAAGAGGCATGACTCATGCTTTCCCTTTTTACGTCCAATTTTGCATAGTGTTTTTCAACCAATAGAACTGGAAAGGACTTTTGGAGTGCTCCAAGCTTATTTTTATTCCATGTTCTCTGTTTATGTTTTATGATTGCCTCTCTGATTCCCACTGGAGAGGGCTTGACAAACCAGCAGCACTTATCCCTTTCTTTGATAGAAAGATTTTAAAATCATAGAATTATAGGAACTTGGTTGTAGAAGAGACTTGGGTTATCCAGTACAATTACCAATTGTATGTTCATATCCCCTCTTACAATATGTATGATACAGTGTCATTGAACCACTAGTTATATTTGATAGTGATGCTTTAATTATCAGCATTTCTTTAATTGAGCCGAAATCTGCCTTTGTTTACCTTTTAGCTTTTCCTATACATTTCTGCTCTCTGGAATTACAAATAGGTCATCCGCCTGCTCGGCAGCAAAGCTGGCCTCAGTGTGTGTGTATGATACTTTGGGGGCACATATTTATTTATCCTACATTTTATACATTGATTTTTTGGTTTTATATTTTTTATTGAGGTATATAAAGTACATGACAATATACCCATTTTAATGTGCAGTTCTACAAATATAAACAAATACACAGAATTGTGTAAGCACTCTCACGATCCAGATACAGACCACTTCTAGCATCCCCAAGAAGTCTCCTGTTCTTTTGTAATCAATCTCTCTTGTCACCCCAGCACTTGATGGTGATGAAGACACTCTTTGGCCAGACATTTATTTTTTTATTTTTATTTTTTTTTTTTTTAGTCATCATGCAGAGGTAACCATTCTGAGCATTTTGCTTTGGAGTCTAACAGGTTTGTTTTTTTAAAGTACTCAGACATACACTAATTCTTTATAAACTTTGTGTCCTGTGTTCCACGCCATTCCCTAACTAGCCTTTCCACTCTACTATATATTGTAAATATATTTTAGTAGCTAGAGTTCTTATCACCTTTGTTAGTAATTATTTCATGTTCTCTAGCAGAGTTAATTCACTTTTTCTTTTATGATTCCATATGCCTATATTTCTTAATTTCATTTTATCCAGTAATATAATTATTCACATGGTTGATTCTAACATTCAATTGTAAGCTCTTTGAAGACAAAGACTGAACATTTTCAACTTTATATTTCACAGACAGATGAAAACATTATAATTGTGACTCAGTTTCAAAGGGTGAAATTAAAAACAATCTTCTTTTAACCCTGTACTGAAGCCTTATTAGAATATTTTTCTTCAAGAGTGAAGATCACAAGGAAATCCATTATTAAAGCACCAAAAGAAAGTAGGTTTTTTCCCCTGCATTCTAAATTAGTCTTCTTTAATCTAGCATAACTTTTATAGGAAATGGAACTAATCCTCAGAGAATTTAAGTGTTTTATCCTGGTCAATTCAATGGTTATTAACTTAATCCTAATTGGAATTAATAAAGAATATTGCAAAATGTGTATAAAATCTTGTCTTATGTGTATGTATATGTGTATATGCATGTATATATAAATATACACATATTTTATATACACATATATTTATATATACATGCATATACACATATACATATATGTATTAATGGAGAAGATTTACCCCCACACACGATCTAAGACCTCAAAACACATAAAAAAATAATCAATTCATATCATCCCAAACATTTTATCATCTATAGGTAATGGATAACCAGATCTTTTTTATTGTTTGCTTGTTTTGTTTTTCAAATGATTTCATGTTGACAAGGAAGACCTCTGGATAGAAGGAACATAATATAAAATCTTGCATGTTATCATTTAATGTTTTACAATTTTCATGTCTATGAATTTTGCAGTTCTATAATATCTTCCTAATTGCTTATTCTAAAGAACTATTTCTTTAATGTATGAACTCTGTACACCTGTACTTATTTTTTTTATTTTTTTTTAAGATTTTATTTATTTATTTGACACAGAGAGAGAGAGAGAGCAGATCACAAGTAGGCAGAGAGAGAGGAGGAAGCAGGCTCCCCTCTGAGAAGGAAGCCCGATGCGGGCCTCGATCCCAGGACCCTGAGATCATGACCTGAGCCGAAGGCAGAGGCTTTAACCCACTGAGCCACCCAGGCGCCCACCTGTACTTATTTTTAGTCCATGATGAGATAGTTCAATAATTTTAAATAACTAGCTAAAAAGCCCACCTAAGGGTTAAATGTTGCATGCACATCTAATTATGTCTCTGTGTTCCTCTGGAAAGAAATAAGCCTTTCTTTGCTTGCATGAGTCCTCAAATTATTTCTGATTCCTACTGATGCAGAAGCATTTGTCTGGCATCTTCTTTGACTGAGATTGCAGTGGGTTATCTATGGCCTGAAGGGCTTAATCTTGCCAACAATCATTCATGTCTTGTACTTGTAAAGCATTTTGGTCTGGTTAGAAGCATTTATTACACAACAATGCTTCATCAAAGGTAGATTTAATTATAAATCAAAGAATTGATGCAATTGTTCTGGATACTTTGACACTTTAAACTGAGTTATCCAAACAATTACAGTTTGAATTACTTAAATAATTATCTCAACTTCCCACTTGCATGAGTACATATACTGAACAAAATGGTACTTAAATCATGTGAGAAGTGTGAATGCCCTTATAAATCATCTAGGTCAGTACTTCTTATTCAGGGGTGCAGGGTAGTCAGTCGTGCCTTTGAGTAAATGAAGAAATGATATTATTTCTTAAATTAAGTAGCCATCAAAATTGGTTATTACATGCCACCCAACTGGTCTCTGAGGCAAAAACTTAATCCTTCAGGATCTCAAATTCCTCCTCAATAAAATAAGTGAATTGAATTAAATAAACTTCAGTGTCTGATGCTTTTTAATAACCTGTTTTGTAAGGAACATAGCATAGTAACTGATCAAATATCAGAAAATATCTAAATATATTATACTAATGAGGCAAGTTTACGAAATATATGTAAAACTTAGACAATAAATGACATCTTAGTTTATTATTTACAAATCATTGTATTGGAATTTGAAAAAGATTTCAGAAGTTAAGTCTCATATTCAAGGAATTTCTAGTCTAATAGGCAAAGTATTGCACAAATATATAGAGATATAAATTTCCAACAATTAAGTATATTTAAGAACAGCAGTACAAGTGACAAAACAGTCATTATGTAATAATGAGCTAGAATTTCCTTGGTGCTATGATCTTTAATAAAAATAGTTTATCCTGGGCTAAAAGAAAAAGGAGAATTCAGTAGAGTGCTAGATGGTGTAAGGGGCATGAACAGAAATAATGTTGTATCAAAATTTAAACATTTTAATATAAGTAATGTTGGTGCTCTTAACGGTGCTCTTAATGGCTCTACTAGCATCATGATTCATTTTGTTGAGCCTCTTGGTCCCCAGTTACTGCTGCTTAGATAGAGGAAAATGTGAAAATTAAGTTTGGATCTCAGGCCCTCAGTGAAACTGGATCAATGAAATTCTACCTCCAAATATTCTGAGCTACAACAAGGGCTCAGACATTTTTAAATGCCCCATACAGGACCTGGTCATTGAAGGAGTCTTAACTTGAATTGCTCCAACTTCTCTAAAGTTGTAATGCCAGAAGTAAGAATTACATTTTCTAGTTTATTTAGTTTTAAAAGGTATGGAAGAGAGATTAATTTATTTGGTTCAATTTCTTTTATTTACAATTCAAATCTATGATTTCAAATATCAAATGATTTAATTATATCCTTATGCCTAATACGAAGACGTTGAAATTTTACTGAGCCTGTGCTCCTGGTAAATATGGATGGTTGAAAAACCCTGTCACAATTTTGTGTTCTAGGAAATGGAATATTGCAAAGAACCATTCTTCCCCACTTGATTTAGCTAAGACTCAAGGATGATTTGTGATTTACCTATGACAAAGCTATATGAACCCAACCACCAACCCAAATGAATAAAATATCCTTTAAATGTGAATGACCAAACTTTAATCAGATACCTCTTCTCTCCAGGTCCCTGAACTTTGACCCACTCTTGATTTTAAGCAAGTATCAGGAACTTAACCAAATGTTGGATCCTATATGCTTATTTTCTGTTCAACTGTCCTAGCATAGCATCCACTCAACCCATTCCCCCACACCCTGTTCTTTCTATCAGGTCAGGCAGAAAAGACTGTTTAACCACAGAAAACATTCACAAATTCAGAAATAACCCACATATACCATTGATCATTCTCCCCCCAACACTGTGCTCCTGTATTTTTTCACTATGACACCCTAGCACTTAAAAACCACCACATTTTTAATTTCAGTGGGGTTGAATTTAGAATGCATTCCGGTCTCTCTTCTCTACTGCAATAACCTTGAATAAAATCTTCCTTGTTTAACTTTACCCAGGACAATTTTTGCTTTTGCAGGAGTTTCTTGTATATTTTAAAATAAAAACAGGCATTGAAGCAGATAGCCATTCAGAATCAGTCCTTCTTCTTTTGGCTCTCACTGATAAGTCAAACCACTCAAATATAAAACTAGATTTCCTATTTCCATTTCCAGTTGCATTCAAAGTTAAATATTACTGTATTGATTATACCCAGGCTTTGGCATAGATTTTGGTATATTTTGGCAAAGTAAGTAATAATTATAATATTTATAAGGGCTACAAGGATAATGAGAAATTGTAGTATTTTTAAAAATGATTATATTACTCTTTAAAGCACAAGACATTAAAAAGAAAAATGCCTTTTCTATTTAGAATGTATTTTATTCCTCATCACAGGTACCTCAAAGTGAAGTTTCCCCAATATGGGAAAGATGTTTTCTGATGTTTATACCCCCTGTATATACTTTCATCATAATGCTTCATTCCGTATATTATAGTAATTCTCGTTCTTGAGTCTTCTTTCCCTCAGATGTTATCATTTGTCAAGTCCTCATCTACAATTTCCAGACTGAATGAAATGCTCTTATCGTGCCCAGTACTGCATAGTCACACGTGTTAAGGCAGGTCATTCCCACACAAGGGAACCTAGTAAAGAAGGATTGAAATGCACCCTACAATGCATTCACCAAGCTATGTTCCATGAGGTTCCATTGTTTGAGGAAGAAGAGAGGTCTTTTTCTCATTTGCATGAAGGGGTCCTGGGGCACCAATTTCCCTGCTCTGTATTATGTGCATCATGATAGCAGTATTTATAAAACAGAATTGTAATTTTCTGCCTCTCATTATCCAAACCCTAATAGGTTAGAGATCAGGATCTTTATGTCTTATGTTTTAAAAGTTTTTATTCAAACTCCAGTTAGTTACTATACATGTAATATTAGTTTCAGGTGTACAATACAGTGATTCGACCCTTCCATACAGCTCCCAGTGCTCATCATAACAAGTGCCCTCCTTAATACCCATCACCTATTTCACCCATGTCCCTGCCCACCTCCCTTCTGGCAACCATCAGTTTGTTCTCTATAGTAAAGTTTCTTGGTTTGCCTCTCTCTTTCTTTTTGGTATTAGAGTCCCAACATTATACTTCTGTAACAGAAAATGCTAATATATATTGGTTGAACAAATGAAGGGATGTAGATCTTTTCAAGTATATTAAGGTATGTAATTATAACTCCCCTCAAAAAAACACTGATACATTTTAACTTTTCTTGAAGACTAAGTTGCATGAATGGAAATAATATTTCCTAATATAATGATGCTCTCGGCCATATAAAATCTGCTTATGCCTTTCTTTAATGGTACCAAATATCTTCAATTTGGGGCATGCAAGCATTCTTTTCATAGTTTTTTTTCCCCCCTTTTACCTTTGCTGTCATGCTGGCATGTCTCATGGACATGACTGCAGTTTCATTCAGTTCTTTAATATACTTCTCTACAGATTTGGAAACCGGAAAATAAAACTGTGAGTGAATTTATGGAAGGTAAACTTAAGGAATTCTGTTTACTACTGGCAAACTACAAGAGATTTGATGATAAAATGGTGTGACTTTGAAGGGGAGGAGGGCAGCTATCTTAGACTTATTTTAAAAATTCTATACCTTGGTTCGTCTTTTTCCTTATCCTCTTCATCCTTTTCTTCTTTTGGTACCAATATGACTGTTGAATAGATGAGTTGCAGATATGTGATTTTAGGCTCTATGTCTACTTTGCTCATGAAGGAAAATGCGCTTCATTAACTATCCTTAATACCAAGTAAGCCCAGTTTCCTTATCGTCATCTAATATAAAACCACAAAAGAGTTACAACAGAAAGCAAGTCTAGATTATCTATTTCATCAGTACAACAGCTATTTGGTGCTGAATTTATATTCCCACCATTTATTTTATAAGTGTTCTCAGATTCAGTGCATTCAAATAAATTTATATTCTCTCTGACAATGCAGGTGACCCCATATGACTCTATCTGTATTTCTGAGAGGGTTTTTCAATCTTCACTGGCTTTTATATTACCTTCAGGGAATCTTTTTATTGATATGTGCGTGTGTAGTATTACAAATGCGATAGCTCTTTCCTAATCCTTTGAAAGTTGTAGCCAATGAATATACATAATAACAAAATTGCAGGCATGGCTGCACCTTAGTGAAACACACATCTTTCATCTTTCAATAAAAAAAAGAGAAACATATATCTTTCAAATAAATGACACTGTTTTATATGGTGGTTGTTGTGGGTTATAGTCCCCCTGAATAGTCATTATTTCTACATTGAAATGTTTGCTTGGAGCTTATATTTGCTGAGGAACGAATTTTTAAAATTAATTTTATTTGTCTCTTTAAGAAGTGTTAGAGTTTTTCAGAGAGAAATCTTCAGAGCTGTATCTGTTGGAAAACAATGTGATGTTGTTTAAAGAACATGCATGGGTTATATAATTCTAGGTGTAAACTCCAATTCCAACAATAGCTCTGTGACCTTCAGCAAGTCACTTAATCTCTAGGATCTTCAGGGTTTTTTTTAACTTCAAAATGACTTACTTGATTTTATTCACATAGGAATAGTTCAGAGTTTCTGTGAGAAGTAAGTGAGATGACCTTTTAAAAACTAACTGCATAGTGTGCTTCCAACAATACTGCTTTCCTTTTCTCTCCATATCTCTTTAAAGGAGCCTGTGGATGCTAATACTAAAGAAACCTGATTTGCAACAAAGAGTTTTATCAATGGCTGGCTCTGAGGATATTTTTACAGGAGACTCAGCCAAAGGGCCTAAGTTATCTGTAGCCTGTGATTCAGAATTCCCTGTTGTATTACTTAACTTTAGCCATCACTAACTAGAGAGCTGCCGTAACCAATCAACAATGAACTCTCAGTAGTTAAAGAAAATGGAAATTTATTTCTCACCCAGGTCAAGTCAACAGGAATAATGGGGAGTTCTGCTCTGTGCAGCCATTCATGACTCAGGCTAATGGAGGCTCTGCCATATTCAATCTGTGGCCTCTAAGCTCACCCTTGGGATCAATATCTAGACAACAGATGGGAAAGATAAAGTGAGTGAATAATAGATCTGAAGGTTTATTAAGCTTGGAAGTGATAATCACAACTTCTGCCCATATACCACTGGCTCCACCCAGAAACAAAGGAGGATGGGAAATGTAGTTACGGCCTGGGAAGCTATGGCCAAGCAATAATTCTGCTCCATGGAAGGAGTAAATAAATCATTGATAGAGAGCTAGCTGCCTCTTGTCCACTTGGAAAAGCATTGAGAATTGCTAGGGTAAGCCTGCGTGTGCCCTATTAAGTAGGAGTGACTGAATAATGTTAATGAAGAAAACTCATTCTAGTCTGAGAGAATGATGAGGAGCATAATCTTGGTCAAGGAGAAATAATTCTTATTGAAAAGAAAAAATAAGTTTGAGGTTAGCTGGTACAAAGGGATTAAATTTTTATCTACACCATTCAAACCTGAGGAAAAAAAGTTTTAAACCATGTTCAGGATCTTTAAAAAGAGAGTTGTAGGGCGCCTGGGTGGCTCAGTGGGTTAAGCCTCTGCCTTTGGCTCAGGTCATGATCTCAGGGTCTCTGCCCAGCAGGGAGCCTGCTTCCCCCTCTCTCTCTGCCTTCCTCTCTGCCTACTTGTGATCTCTCTCTGCCAAATAAATAAATATAATCTTAAAAAAAGAGAGAGAGTCATAATTACAGTAGTAAGTGAATGAAGCAAATGCACAGATCTATAAATACAGCACCATGAAATATCCACACAACTCTAGGAGCACCAAACAAACCTACTTTGTAAAACAAAATTGTCAATTAAATGGATAATTTGGCTAATTAAATTTTGTTAATAAATACATGTTTTTGTTTTTGTAATTTGGGTTTACAGTTATGAGACTAAATAAGTAATTGAATTGCCTCAAACAAATGATTAGTTTTAGGTATAATTGTAATATAGTTAGAATTTTGATTGCTCAGGTTTGCTTTGTCAGGAAATAACAATTCCTTGACCTCAGTAAGAGCTAGAATTCATATTTTTTTTCTGCTTTCCACTCATGCCCTCTCCAAATCAGTGTTTGTTATTGTCTAAATTAAGTCATAGACATCTGGTCAAATTGGATAATTATTAATCTGATCATGTTGTATTCTGCTTTTTTCATTAAAACTATTCAATCATCTCCGATATTTGTAAGTGATCAATCTTCCTATCAAGCCAGACAAAGATTTATATTCTATCCCCTGTCTATGTCTCAAAACTCTTTTTAAGGTAATTAGCAGTAAGAACAATTGTGATACCTATCTTCTACAAAATCAAACTTCAACAAGTCTCCAGGTATTTGAAACAGTGAACATGAAAATGTTTCAATCTTTTATGGAGGAAAGATTTTATACTATAATTATGTACATGAGGAAAATGAGAAGGTGATATCTATTTAGGAATGTATATCACAGAGGCAATAAAATAAAATGAAAGAGCAGCAATGGGTTATGATTAAGTATATAACTTGATTTGCTCTCTGTAGTGAACAGAGGATATGAAAAAATTAGGGTAAACAATGCAATAAGTATTTGATGTGCCAAGGAGTTCAGAACAAGCTACTCCAAAATATATCGCTTTGGCATATTGGCTATTCTCAGCTCACGGCACTTTAAAAATAGCATGTGCAGTAAGGTGCTTTCTGATCTCTGCCTTTCTCCCTAAAAGCATGTCATAAAATGTCTCATGAGAAAGGTGCCCTTAGCAGGAAGAGATGGAACATTCTTATTACCAGAGATTGGGAGTTGACACCAAAATGGATCCATACTACTAACCAACAGTAAACAACTGCATTCTGTAAACAAAGCTACTAAAATAACACTTGTCTTCTGTTAATTTCACCCATATATTTCCTAGTTACTGGTCCCCAATTTACTGCCCTTAGTCCCAGCCTCCTTGTCTTGTCACACCCCCATAACTTATCATTTTGTTGAAAACAGTTTATTAGCTTTGGGGCCTATCAGCTTCTTCAGATCTTCATTTTCCTTTTGAAGGCTCCTGTATGCATGTAAAAATATTAAATAAAATTTGTATGCTTTTCTTTTGTTAATCTTTCTTATGACAGTTTAAATTTTCTACCCAGCCTTAGACCTGAGACAGGTAGAAAGCAGATTTTCCTACCTTAGAGGGCACATCAATGAAAAGCATTGAAAGAGTCAAACTCTGAAATTTAGGTATGAATGACCGACCCCATGGCTGCATTAATTTAGATGCTGCCTTTAGTTTTAAGAAGTACATAAGTAATGGTCCTTCTGCATATGTAGGGAAGAGGAAACCAACTCTCTAATAGAACCTTCTCACTGAGATGATCCCATTGCTGCAGCTATATACAAGCAAGGCCAGGTGTTATCACATTTACTTTTAGTAGATGGGCCATGAGCTGAACTTTTTCACCTGTCACTGATCATATGCATCTAAGTTTGTGACCCTGAAACTCCATATATGTTTCTTTTTTCTATTATTTTTTAAAAATTTAAATGCAATTAACTCACATATAGTGTATTATAAGTTTCAGAGGTAGAGTTCAGTGATCCATCAGTCTTATATAACACCCAGTGCTCATTACATCACCTCCCCTCCCTAATGTCCATCACCAGTTACCCCATCCCCCCATCCTTCTCCTCTCCTACAACCCTTAGTTTATTTCCTGTGGTTTAAGAGTGTTTTATGGTTTGTCTCCCTCTCTGTATTTGTCTCATTTCATTTTTCCTTTGCTTCCTCTATTTTCATCTGTTTTGTTCCTTAAATTCCACATATGAGTGAAATCATGTGATAATTGTCTTTCTCCAATTGACTTATTTTGCTTAGCATAATACCCTTTAGCTCCATCCATATCTTTGCAAATGGCAATATTTCATTTTTTATTGCTGAGTAATATTCCATCGTGTATATATATCCATTGTGTATATTTATCTATTCCTCTGTTGATGGACATCTGGGCACTTTCCATAGTTTGGCTATTGTGGACTTCACTGCTATAGACATTGGGGTGCAGGTGCCCCTTTGAATCACTACATTTGTGTCTTTGGGGTAAATACCTAGTAGTACATTTGCTGAGTTACAGGGTAGCTCTATTTTTGGCTTTTTGAGGAAACTCCATACTGTTTTCCAGAGTGGCTGTATCAACAACAGTGTAAGAGGGTTCCCCTTTCCTCTGCTGTTTCCTGATTTAATTTTAGCCAATCTGGCCAGTGTGAGGTGGTATCTCATTGTGGTTTTGATTTGTATTTCCCTGATGCCAAGTGATGTGAAACATCTTTTCATGTGGTTTCTCCCATTCTGTGAGTTGCCTTTTGGCTTTGTTGACTGTTTTCTTTGGTGTTCAAAAGCTTTTTATCTTGACGAAGTCCCAATAGTTCATTTTTGCCTTTGTTTCCCTTGCCTTTGAAGACATGTCTAGTAGGAAGCTGATGTGGTCAAGGTCAAAGAGATTGCTGCCTGTGTTCTTCTGTAGGATTTTGATGGATTCCTGTCTTACATTTAGGTCTTTCATTCATTTTGAGTCTATTTTTGTGTATGGTGTAAGAAGATGGTCTAGTTTCATTCTTCTGCATGTGGCTGTCCAATTTTCTCAAACCATGTGTGTATCATTAATTTAAAAAATGGATCTTACAAAAAGAAAGTATTTTTGGCAAGACTGATGTGCAACTACAGTAAGATATTTGTAAAAGATTTTAAATGTTTTGAAGCATGATACTAGTTAGCCCCATCCATACAACCAGGTCATTATTCCCATTGCAAAATTACTTAACTGTCTCCTTAAATAGAAGTAAAGGTATTATATGTTTTTGACAATATGGAGAAATTAAAACTAATATTCCTGCTACTCTTTCCTCATTACGGAATGCTAGCTATTAATTGCCATTGTAGAGATAGTAGTGTAAAAAGTAGAGTTAAATGATTTCTTTGAATGCACCAGAATGGTTAATTCTCCAAAATATTTCCAGATATCCTTTTGCCACATATAAATAACATATGTTACAGGAGAAAGAGTGAAACGAATAGATAGATCATCAATTAAAAATGTAATTTCAATAGATGAATAAAACATAAAAAACCTTGATTATTTATAGCAATGGATACATTGTTATTACCTGACTTGAAAATTATTCAATCAATTTTCAATTCAGAAAGTATTTCCAAGGACAGTAAAAATCTGTAGGGAATTTTAGGAAAATCTGCAATAAATTATGCTTATACTAGAGAGATTTAATTAGAGATTTTTATCCAAAATCTATTGGAGTTTTGCCAGTTAGTCATTAAGTTTTATCCCTGCTTGGAAGTCATCCTAAAATGTAGTGCTATGATCCTGTGTAAGATACAGAGTGGCATTCTAAATCTAGCATATTAAAGTGAGAAGCAAAAATTTCAAGCATACTCTTTAGATTTTGAGAACTTCAAAAATTTCTCTGAATAATTGACACCCTGGAACCAAGCACACTGATTTTTAGTCCTTTTTAAAATAAAATTCATCCCCAACTTATCATCTCATTACTTGCAAAATTATCTTTATATATTGCTAAAACAGTTCTCATCTATGTTTTGCATAGACTATTCATACAATTCCTATTTCAGAATGAACTCGAGAAAACAAGAATCTTTCTCGAGGTGTCTTGCAAGAATTTTATGTCCCTATCCTAGAACTATTATATTAAGATGCCTTAGGACAGTCTTAAGAGTTTTCGGTTTCAAAAAATTTCCCTGACTTTTCCACATTCTGATGGAGATTTAAACTTTCTTTTCCTTTAGTTTTTACTACCCTTTGCATTCGTACTATCAATTGCATTGCAATTATTTGTTTACATGGCAATTATTTGTTTATGGATTCCCTAGTAAGACTATGAGATCTTTGAATAAGTAATTTTATTAATTTATGAATATTGGAAGTATAGTAAATCCAGTGTGTGATACAAAGCATATGTTTGTGAAAGGACAATGAAATTATATAAATATAGATGTGCAAAGAATGACTTGGGAAAAATAGATTCATTTGAGGACCACAGCATATAAAACACCACAGAAGTAGTTACAAGAATGACATAAAAAATGATATTATACGCAAAAACGATTATATTGTATTAGAAATTCTTCATTGAGAGAAGAGTGGGAAATACACCTGGAATGATGAACTGAAGTAAATGTAAATGGGAAGAGCTTTGAATGCAAGATTGGAGAATTTTAACTTTTAACTCATGCAGTGAAAAACCGTTTACTAAGAAGAAAGTAATAGGTTGAATATTGTATTATTTTAAAAAAGGGCATTATAGAAAAAAATCTAATGTGGCAAAATATATCTAGTGTAATAGTGTGAGATAACCTGGACACTGAAGAAAATTTAGAAGCCACTGTAAGTATCAGAAGTAAGGAAATAGCAGAATAGTGATGTCAGAAACTTGGATGTTGCTTATTCCATACGCATATTTGTATTTAGAAAAATATACATTTGTAAATTTTACATAAAATATAAATACCTAAAAGAGTTAAATCACAGAAAAAGGATAATTTTTAACTGTTTATCATTGTTTTATTTGTTTGAAACCTCTTATCTTAAAAGTATGATCTGAATGATAGCATTCAGTCATAGCTATAAAATTACATTATGATATCTTTCCTAAATTTTGGGGTCCAAAATATATATGCCATAAGAGCACTTCAAACAAAAAACTTTCAACTTTTAAGGAATTCAAAGAAGAGAAAGCCCAATCAATTATTAGACTTAAAGAAAGGATTCATGGAGGGGCTCTTGAGTGATTAGAAATATTTTAAACCTAGTATTAGAATCACATTTCACCATTTGACTTATGCACAAGAATTTTGAAAACATTGGAAAATTTTAAAAAGTGCTTTCTACAGTACGAAATAAAGATAATCATCCACATTCTTGAGAAGTTGGCAGTGAAGATAAGATTTTTATTTATTTGTGTTAGGTTAAAAAACTTGAACATTGCATAATTGTATTTTCCAGGAAGAAAATGAGTATGGTCAGAAGGGGAAACTCTTTATGTTCATCCCCAGAGTTATAAAATGGATGGCTAGATGTATGAAAGAAGGTATAGTTCATGAAGAGACTAAGGATGTAAATTAAGAAGAAGGTGGACAGATGAAATAGCAATGTCTTAGAGGAGATGGGATTAGATAGTTGCAGAGATAAAATGATGAGTAGAAGTAGAAACAATTTTTCTTTAGTTTATATGAAAGGAGTGGGTGCTTTTTTAATAGCTTTGGGTATGCCTTATTGAGAGGAATGGTTAAGTAATTATATGACAACAAAATAAGTGTTAGACCAAGATAAAAGGTAAGAGTTAACAGGCAGGAGTACTTTGTGAAAATGTTTTGGAAACAGAGATAATATCCTGATTTGAAATGTTGGATGTATAACAAATTCAGATGAATATTAGGTCTCATGGGTTATTCTATTGTAATTGATTTAAACTGGAAAGAATCTAAAGTTGAGGTTAAAGTAAGAGGCCAAGACATAAATGGAAGCACATCACTTATCAAGTTACAGAAATTATACAACAGTCTTTTTATCCTTTAACCTATTTTGGTGAATAGAATATTTTATCAGAGTTGAAAAATGCCTTGAATATCACTTCATCTGCCATACATACAGATTGGAGTGGTCTTCTGCTCATAAGATTTTCCCAGAGGTCAAGCTGTGCAAATCTTCTGCCCCAGTGAGCATAGCTGATTGATCTAGGGCTAGGCATCTCTATCTTAAGAGGGGCAGGGACAACTTCTTGAGAAGTTAAGTCTTTAATGATGGAACACAAAAATTCAGTAGTATACAGCACTGAAAAATTTATGTCAATACTAGAGAAAGTCTATGACTACTGATAAAGCAAGTGTATGTTTTTTTCTTGCAATCAAAAGAACTACAGTTTATAATAATTTATATTTGAAGCTAAGAATAAAATATTAAGAGACTTCCCCAATATTGCATAGGTGACATTGCATGGGTGACAAAGCTACAAACTGACAATGTAAGGGTGCCTGGGTGGCTCAGTGGGTTAAGCCTCTGCCTTCAGCTCAGGTCATGATCTCAGGGTCCTGAGATCGAGTCCCACATCAGGCTCTCTGCTCAGCAGGGAGAGCCCACTTCCCCGTCTCCCTTTGCCTGCCTCTCTGCCTACTTGTGATCTCTCTCTCTCTGTCAAATAAAAAAAAAATCTGACAATGTAAAATGGCAAAAATATTATTATAAATCATTTTACACAGGTGACTTTAGGAAAGTGTTAACAATAAGTAACAACTAGACTGGAGCTACTTCTTAGATTACTATCGCTTTGTGAAACTTTGATTAATTCATCCAGATTTGGTCTCTCCTTTGGAATCCTAACCTAAATGGAATAATTATTATTCATTGAACAATTATATCCATAAAATATATAATCAATATTAATTAGAAAAGTTATATATTATCATTCTTTTTCACAAGGGTGCTGTTACTTCAACAATCAGGATGAAAATAAAATTTTTAAAAAGTTATATAGAAGAGAAGTAGGACTTATTAAGAGTTTGTTTTACAATGAGTAAGCAGATTGCTTATTATGTTTTAACAGTATCTGATCCTAAGCCTTTGTGTTTCCTTTGCACATTTCTTGAAAGGATTCTGGAAATTTATTTATCATATTTTTGACCATTATTAAAAAATTCATAATTAGTTTTAGAATGACAAGTATCACTCACTGAAAACAATGTTTATTGCTTTTGCACTATATGATGGTCACATTTTAAATACTGTATCCCTTGAAAAGTATGCATATTTGAGAAATGTATGTGGATGTATATATATGTATTTATCAGTCTTTCTATTTATCTAGGTATAAATGCGTACCATAATCTTGCACTGTGAAGAGAAAAGTAGAAATAAAATCTGTTTTTGAAGCTTTCAATATGGAAATGGTCGAATTAGTAGAAACTACCGTACTGTCTGGAGGACTGTTGACACACAGCTTGCTGGTTGGCACGAGGACATTTACAGCTCTGTTGGAGAAGAATCTCCTTCAGATGAATTCAGTGAGCTAAATTTTCAACTGAAAAGATGTTTAGAGTGTCATACAACCTGGAGATTGCAAGGTTTCAGTGAAAGATTTGCCGCTGTAAGAGACAAGAGTATCTAGGAGTCAGAATTCTGAGCACATAAAATGGGTACTAAATGAAACTCTGAGACATACAGGTGTGTTAGCTAGTAGGATAAAGACTAAAGAAAATAAAAATACAAAACCAGAAGGACCGTTACATGGAGAAATTTCAGTTACTTCAGACACATGATATTAGATTTCCTCTTTGAGGAAATGGCCAAGAACATCTTTATCTGAAGTACAGCCTACTGATTAAAACAATGGACTCAATGGATGAGGGGTTTTAAGGAGGGCACTTGTGATAAGCCCTGGGTGTTATAAATAAGTGATGAATCACTAAATTCTACTTCTGAAACCAAAATTACACTATGTGTTAACTAAAAGAGTGCTGTGAAAGATGTAAGCCTGATGATTCACAGACCTGTACCCCTTGGGCAAAGAATAAAAATAAAATTTAAAAAAAAAAAGGTAAAAAAAAATTTGAAACTAAAAAAACAAACAAAAACAACCAGTGGTCACTGAAGTCAAGCAGCCTGGGTTTGAATACCGCCTCCCAGGTAATCTAATTAACTTCCACGTCATGCCTCAGGGGGTTGTTATGAAAATTAAATGAAGTCATATGTGCAAATTTGTTGACATATTAAATATTTTAAAATGTTAACTATTATCATCATCATCATTAGCATTCTCATTTGTTTTCAATGGGACATCTCTTGGTGGAACTTGGATAAAAGATTTGACTTTTCAATTATAATCCTTCTTAATTAAAATAATTGACTGGTGCTATTTCTACCCATTTTTTTCCTACACACTTAGCATTCTTCATGAGAAAAATGAAGAGTGTTGGGCTAAAAAACTAAATGAAAATTTGCCCTCTAAACTGAATGGCTAACCTTGGCCTTAAGTCTGTGAGTCTTTGATTACATTCAAGAGCAACAAAATGGACAACACTTAGATGCTTACAACTTAAGATCTTACTGAAAGTTTCTCAAATGAAGATAGTGAATTGCTTTTCAAGGATCTCAACTATATTTTTCCTGTCAGTAACTCTTAATTTCAGCCCTTAGTTGAATGGTGACATATGGCTTGTGGTAGGTAAGTGAAAAAACACCAAAATATATACGTTGCTAAGTCGGTCATTATTCTAAGAACCTCATTTTTTTGTAACATTATGTAAAAACCTCTGTAAAAATAAATCAGTAAGTTTTCTATAAGTGAAAAAGGATTTTTATCACACTGCAGTTTAAAATTCTAGAAACTGTATTCCATAGACTTTTTTTTTTTCTGTATGACTATGGAGATCAACACAAGAAAGGAAATGCAGAGGGGTTTGGGGAATAATACAAATTTAAAAGTAATATGGATGAAATGATCGAATTATATGGTATTGTACTCTTCCTACATAGCATGGCCTTTGATTGGAAATGAATAGTATGGGACTTGAATTTCTCAGCACTATCAAAACCAGCATTAACTAATACTGAATTTGGCAGTGTTTCCCTATATTTCCTTTGGATAGCCCCTTTAAGTTTATTTTTCTTCTTTCTTGTCTCATCTTGTCATTGTTATTGTTTTAATGATTATCAGCCACTCCAGTTTCTAGTTTATTAGTGCTAATGTGCAATTATATTAATTGTCCTAGTTTATATATATTGGTATCCTTTATAAGTAACTTGTTAAGTGCAAAGAGGAACTAATACTGGGAATGTTAATTTCTATGAAGAATATTCACGTGTTTGTCTGTCTCAGCATCCTTCAACCTACAGCTACTGATTATTGCATCTCCATAGCATTTTTCTCATCTATTATTTTGAATATATAAGAGATAATAAATTCTTCTCAGATGGCCTCAGATACCATAGATGTTGTTGTAAGCTGCTGTTGATTTCATCTGTTGTAAGAATTCAGTATGTTCTAACATTTATCAACCAATTTGTCATCTATAATGTTATAAGTTTCCAGTGTTTGCAGCCTCCTTGTTTTTCCTTATGTAGTGAGAATATAGTCAGTTTTGAAATGTGTGAATTTGTCCTATAGTACAAAATTTGGGAAGAGCCAATTGGTGGGGAAAGAAACAGTTAAGAGTAGCTCTCATTTAATGGTAAAAGTTATGAGTAAGAAAGAGTAAATAATAAATGAATAAGTAAATGAAAAACAAAATATTTGATAAGCTCACCATGGATACTGAGCTCCTAGCTTGCATTGCCTTTTAGAAAACTAATTAGTTGGGTATTCACTCTTTCTAATGGCTGTGTAATAATCCATTGTGTATATGGACCATATCTCCTTTATCCATTCATCCGTTGAAGGGCATCTTGGCTCTTTCCACAGTTTGACAATTGTGCCCATTGCTGCTATGAACACTAGGGTACAGATGGGTCTTCTTTTCACTCCATCTGTATCTTTGGGGTAAATACCCAGTGGTCCAATTGCAGGGTCATAAGGTAGCTCTATTTTTAATTTTTTGAGGGATCTCCACACTGTTTTCCAAGGTGGCTGCACCAACTTGCATTATCACCAACAGCATAAGAGGGTTCCCCTTCCTCCACATCCTCTCCAACACTTGTTGTTTCCTGTTCTGTTAATTTTGGCCATTCTAACTGGTGTAAAGTGGTATCTCAATGTGGTTTTGATTTGAATTTCCTTGGTGGCTAATGATGATGAACAATTTTTTATGTGTCTGTTAGCCATTTGTATGTCTTCTTTGGAGAAGTGTCTATTCATGTCTTCTGCCCATTTTTTTTGGACATGATTATCTGGTTTTTGGATATTGAGTTTGAGGAGTTCTTTATAGATCTTGGATATCAGCCCTTTGTCTGTGATGTCATTTGCAAATATCTTCTCCCATTCCATGGGTTGTCTCTTTGGGGTAAATTGGAGGGGGAGACAAAGCATGAGAGACTGTGCACTATGAGAAACAAACTGAGGATTTTGGGGGATGCATGAGCCTGGTGGTGGGTATTAAGGAGGGCACGTATTGCATGGAGCACTGGGTGTGGTGCATAAACAATGAATCTTAGAACATTGAAAAGATAAACAAGCAAACAAACAAACAAACAAACAAACAAAAAGAGGATATCTGGAGCAAGAGAGGGCCCAGAACACACTACCTCTTAGGGAAAGTGGGAATTGATTGATTGTGAAAATTAAAATAAGTGTATATGTGATTTTTTCGTTTTAAAATTTTGCATATGGAATACCTGTCTGTACTCTTCTGTAACTTGCTTTTTTTCACTTCACACTATGGTTTTAAAGTGTTTTGTAGAAATCAGTGTGGTACAAAGATAATTCCTGCTTAATTTCCAAGGCTAGTCAACACCACAAAGATATAGTTTGGCAAGGGGAGAAAGAGGAATGTGGCTTAAGGAGGGCATCATGTAATAAATTTATTATATTTTGTTACATTTTCCACTTTTCTCTTAGTTCCAACTGTATACTATATAATCAACTGCTGTCCCAGAAATAAAACGTTTTAAACATTAAAAAAAAGAAAGAAAGAAAACCCATTAGTTAGGAGATAAAAAGAGACCTGAACCAATAGACTCCATGCATTCTTTAGAGACATATATGATAAAGGGACACATATGCTTTCTCTTTGAAAGAAATTTATTATAGAATCTTCTCTATTTTATGAGTTTATGAAATCAAGTAAAAAAGTATCAATAGGGGAGCATAATTTTGCCGGCTGGAAGAGAAATGGAAGTTACCATTAACAACAAGGAAAATACAAGGGCACTGTTATTTCTGAAGTTACCATTGTCCTTCACTGAAATTTAAAAATATAATTAATGTAAAGGTACAAAAGAAAACAGATGTGACTTAATAAACCATGGTCATCATTTTGAACAAGATTAAGTTCCTCATTTCAGTTCTAATCTCTAGTCTTGTTCTAGATGAGATGACATAACTTGATATACTGGGGTTGCAGATATCAAAGAATTTTCTTATTTTATTTTAATATTTTATTTATTTATTTGAGAGAGAGACAGAGAGAGCACAAGCAGGGGGAGTGGCAGACAGAGGGAGAAGCAGACTCCCCGCAGAGCAGGAACTCCCAACTTGGAACTCAACCCCAGGACACTGGGATCATGAACTGAGCTGTGGACAGCCGCTTAACCTACTGAGCCACCCAGGCACCTCAGAGTTTTAAGTAAAAATGTCCTTGATTAAGTCCACAAATCTAGGATCAGAGACCTCTATCATGCATGCCATGGGGAATTCAAGTCTCCTGAGACTCACACTTACCTGGTCCTTCTCATTTAGACAGTTTTATTTGTCCCCTTTGAGTCCAAGATCCCCCTTGGGAACACAACTATTTTATTTCTCAGTAAACTTGACTTGACCTGCAGCAAAAGGAGAAGGGTTGACATTCCAGTACAGTAACACCATTATTGCCCCTGTCTGTGTTCATCAGAATCGAAGCAGAAAATTATTAATATACACAAAATGGGTAGTTTGAGGAAAGTTTAACAGGAGAATTATTTCTATACGTGTTATTTATAGTAAAGCCAGGAAAGATAGTGCAATATCTTGAATCTAGTAAGGAGAAAAGGGTCCATAGTTATCCTCAGGCCAGAAGTGGCAATGGAGGGCCAAGGTCACCAAAACTTGGAATAAAAGAATTCAAGTGGAAAGGGAACCCTAAAGGGAAAGATGCCCTTGGGATGAATGATGCAGTCAGCCAAGGAGACCCTAGAAGGAAAGATCCAGAAAAATAAATCCAACTTCCTCTCCTCCTGCCCTGATATTTTCTTCTGGATGTCCCACTTTAAGGATTTAACCAATAAACAGTGGGCGATGGATTCTTTTAATATTGTCCATACATATAAGACTTTTGGGATCAAGAGTACAATGGGGGAGGGTGAAGAATGAACCTACAGGAACAAATAAAAAATACCCTGTACCCTCTAGCCTCATACCCCAGCAGCATCAATCATGGAGGGGTCCCAAGAATATCACCAACCCCTTCATCTGCCTGATGTTCTGTGAGCCTTGTCTTCTAACTACTAACACTCTGCTTTTAACTTTTTCAGCACTGACATCTGAGTTCCATACTGTTATCCCTGCTTTAGATACTATTGTAGGCTACATTTGCCAATGTTCCAATACTGCTTCATTATAGCCATTGATTATACAAGAGAATTTCCAGTGGCTACAGTGTAGTAGTACTAATCTGACTCCTTTGCCTCCTCCGTGGCCCAGTGAATCAATTGCCAGCCACATTCTACGTGATTCCACTCCATTGGACTGTTGCTCTGTGTATAGGCTACATACTGATTTATATTCTTGTTCCATGATCATTGCCTTTTCTTATTCCTGCTTTAATATTATCAAGTGTTTGCACTTCAGTTGGGGCTGTCATTTCTGTACTTTCACTCCAGTGCCCTTTGCATGACTGCAAGAACACCACTGCAGAAAAGGGCCCTCCCTAGTTTCTCTCCTTCTGTTATTGATGATTCTTGTTTCATTTTCCTCTACCATTGCCCTTACATTTTTACAATCTCTAATAATGATCACACCTGACCACAATCCTTCCTTTCAGTTGCTGTCACTATTTGCCTATACTGAAATCCACCAAATACACGTAGGGGAACCTCTTCAGGAAATTTCTCAAAACTGATTCTTATCAGGTTAAAGGCTACAATCCCTTTTCATCTTTCATACTTCAATGCAATTTGACACATTAAATATTAATTGAGGGTTTGTATTGTTGTCTGTACTGGTCCATAGTATGATTTGTGAACAGGACAAACACATTCCTTGTCCTCTTAGAGATTATAGTCTAGTAGATGATACAGACGGGTGTACCTGTTATGAATCATGTCCCTCTGCAAACTCATATGTTGCAACTCTAACCTGCAATGTGACTATATTTAGAGATAAGGTCTTTAAGGAGGTAATTAAGATTAAACAAGTCCATAAGAGAGGCTCATAAACAATAAGGATGACATCCTTATAAAAAGAGGAAGAGACCCCAGAATTGTTCACACACAGAAGAAAGGCCATCTAAGGACAGAGAGAAAGTGATCATCTGTAAGCCAGGAGGAACGATCTCATCAGAAACCAAACCTGATGGTCTTTTGATCTTAGGCTTCCAGCCTCCAGAATNGTTTACAGAAAAGCAAAAAAAGCGGTTAGTTATCCTATCTACCTTCTAGGGGAAGGGTCTTTCACAGAACAGTGAGAAAATAAATTTCTGTTGTTTGAGCCAACCAATCTGTGGTATTCTGTTCTGCAGCCCAAGCACATTATTACAGATTTTGGTACCAAGAAGTGGGGCACTGCTGTAATAAAGACATAAAAACAGAGAAGTGTTCTTGGAATTGAGTGATGAAAAAGAGTCCAGAATTTCTGAGTTACTTGTCGGAAATAACCTAGATCACTTCAAAGAGACTGTTGATAAAACAAAACAAAACAAAACAAAACAAAACAAAACCATGGATGTTAAAGATGCCTCTGGGTGAAATCTCAGATGGAAATGAAGAACATCTTACTTGGAAACTGGAAGAAAACTTGTCCTTGTCATAAAGTGGTGGAGAACTTGGCTGAATTCATTCCATTGTTTTGTGGAAGATAGATTTAGTGAGGGACCACCTTGGACATCCAGCAGAGGAGATTCCTAAGCAAAGTTTGGAAAGTACATCTGGCTCCTCCTTATTGCTTAGAGAAAATATAAGAAGAAAGAGATAAACTGAAGGAACTGTTAAGCAAAAAAGAACCATGAAGATGTACAAGGTTCTCAGACTATCCGTATTTCAAAAAATGAGGAAGTATATTCTTGAGAGAACATCAAGGGTATGAGGTGGTCAATCACTCCATAAGAGATGACCCATTGATTTAATTAGCCATTTCAGCTGAATCCAGGAATAGAGATGGGGTTATACCACATTCAGTTTGAATTAAAGGAGAAAAACACGGGAGAATATAAAAGAAAGCTTTTGGAGTTTGGGTGTTCTGCTGGATAGGACAATAGAGCTGTTTGAGTGCAAATAAGTGTTAACCTTCAAGAAAAAAGAAGAATGATCCTAAGGGCTGTGTAAACAGGGCTGCCATTGCCTCACTGACCTCCCTGGGGCAAGGCTGTCTCCCTCTTGCTTTCAGGAAGTGGGGCCTCTTCTTCATTTTCAGTGAGACATGCCTCCCTCACTTAGAACTTCAGGGCAAGGCTGCACCCATGTCAAGGAGGGCAGAGCCACCACCATGTGGACTTGGAAGGCAGAATATCTAACCGAAGAGGATTATTTTCAAGCCATAAGATCTAATGGAATTTGTCTTGCTAGGTTTGGAGTTTGCTTGGAAATTTTCACCCTTTTCTTCCTTACATCCATTACATCTAGAGGAATTTTGCCACAAGATGAATCATCCTTCGAGTCTCACCTACACCTAATTTAGATAATATTTTGATGAGACTTTGGATTTGGAGTGGATGTTGGAAAAGGTTATGAATTTTGAGGCTGTTGGGTTGAGGTGTTTGTATTTTGCATGCGAGAAGAACATGAATTGGTGAGGGGAGCAGGGGAAGAATACCACAAGCTGAATTATGTCTTCCCCAAATTTATACACCAGAGCCCAAATCCCCACTGTATCTATATTTAGAAATATGGCCTTTTAGGTTAAAGAGTGTCATAAGTGTGGGACTCCATTCCAGTAGCACTGATGGACTTATAAGAAGAAGAGACACCAGGATTTCATGTGCACAGAAGAAAGGCCATGTGAAGACATAGCCACAAAACATGTCTCTGCAAGCCAGGAAGAAATGTCTCACCAGAAAGTAACCCTGCTGTCTCCTTGACCTTGAACTTCTAATCTCCAAAACATGAGAAAAAAATTTGGTGTCATTTAAGCCACCCAGCCTGTGGTATTCTGTTACAGAAGCCTGAACAGAAATTAGTCAATTTAAAAATAAAAAATGTGATAAGTGTTAGTGAAGAAAATGAAAATATAGCACACAATAGAAACATGGTAGGACAGAAGACAGACTTGGCAGATCAAGGTATGCTTCTTGCAGGAAATTTCCCTATGAGCTGAATCTTGCAAATTAGGTAGAAATTTCCCAGGCAAAAAGACAGTGAGGAAGGGGTTAGAAAACACTGTGGATAGTTGGAAGTTGGGGATGCTTGCTGGCAAACATATAGGACTAATTCTAGCATTGGACTGATTGTGGCACTGTGAGGAAATGGGAATCATTTAAATACGGGGGTAATGTAGAACTGAGGATTGGCATCTATCAAAAGAAAAATCTGTAGTGATTATTATTTATCACATCTTTGTAGTTGTAAACTCAAGTGTATTAATAATTACATGACATATGCATGGTTACTCCAATTGAAAGGCAGAGATTGTCAGAATGGATAAAAGAATAAGACACAAACCAGTGCTGTCTATAATATCGACCTTTAAATAAAAAGGGACACATAAGTTTAAAGTAAAAAGAGAAAACTGTATTATGTAAATACTAATGTTAAGAAAGGTGGCTATATTAGTATCAGACAGAATAGACTGCAGAACAAGATACATTATCAGAAATAAAAGGGAGCATTTCTTAATGATAAAAAAGTCTATTCATCAAGAGCACATAACCATCTTAAATGTTTATATACCTAACAAAAGTGTTTTAAAATATGTGAAACAAAAAATGATAGGTGTAAAGAGATAAATGAACAATTCAAAATTACGGCTTGAGATTTTAACATTTTTCTCTCAGAAACTGAAAGCACAGGTAGACAGAAAATCAATATGGATATAGTAGAATGGAACATCACATTCAACCAACTTAACCTAATTGACATTTATATAACACTACACCCAACAATGACACAATATACATTCTTTCAAGTGAACATGGATCATTTATGAAGATGGGCCATAGAACAAGTCTCCATAATTTAAAAGGATTGCCATCATATATACTATATTTTCTTACCAAAATGGAATTCAATTTTAAATCAATAACAATAAGGTATTTGGAAAAATCCTCAGAAATTGGAAAATTAACAGTTGCGGCACTACTCACTCAAGGATTATTATTTCTATTCTCTCTAACTTGATTTAGACATTCAACACTAATTCCATCAAAACCCCTATGGGCTTTTTTTTTTTGGTAGAAATTAATAAGTTGATTTTAAAATTCATATGGAAATGCAAAGGATGCAGGCCAGTCAAAACAGTTTTTAGTATTATTTCAAGACTTAATTTGGAATTAATATAATCCATACAGTGTAGTATCCACTGTGTGGATAAGTACACATATAAACCAATGTACAAACCAATGGATAAACTAAAGAGTCAAAAAATGATGTGTGTGTGTGTGTGTGTGTGTGTGTTTGACAATGCCAAAGAATTTCAATTTGAAATTATGATAGTTTCCTTCAATGATTAGAAAACTTGATATCCATAGGAGAAAAATGAACCTCAAACCCATGCACAAAAATCATTTTGAAACGGATAGTAGACCTTAAATGAAAAGCTCAAACTATATGTCACCTAAAAAAATGTAAAATTATTGTCGTATTGGTTTAGCAAAGATTTCTCAGACCAGCACTGAACATAACTTTTTAAAAAATGAATTACATATCAATTGTTAAAAACTTACCATCTTCAAAACACCCATAAAATGAGTAAGCGATCTATAGATTGGGAGAAAGTGTTTTTCAGTGTTTATATTTGACCAACAGTTTATATCTTCTGCATTGTTTTTCACTCATCACTGTTAGAGTGACCAACTTTCCTGATTTGCCTGGGACTGAGGGCTCTGAAAGGCAGCTATTTTTCTTCAGATGGCTCTCATTTTGTTGCAGATGCTGCTAAGTGTCACTTAGTTTGCTAGTCAAAGATTTCATTTGCCTTGCATTTTCCATTGTAGCCTATTATACACTTTGCAAACCATACTTCACTAACGTAAAACATTAAACATAAAAAATAACACTTTTCAGGATACTTGTGAATCAAAGCTTTTTAATAGAAAAGTCGATGTATAAATCAGGCCATCATAAAATTATAAACACAATATTAACCTTTATTGAGTATTGATTGTGTTTCGAGCACAGTTACATGTATACACACATCCACATGGATATATGCAGTGTAGACATATGCACACAGATGTATGTATACACACACACACACACACATACATACATATAGGCACATGTTGTCTTATAGGTTTTAGCATTACCTCATGAGGAAAATACTGGTATTATCTCCATTATAGAGTTGAAGTAAACAGACAAAGAAGATTGAGTGAAAAAGATGAAGTTTGAGTTTGTGTTTTGGCTCCACTACCGACTTAGTACAAACTTGTACTAATCTCTTTGACTAAGATTTCTCTTTTCCTCCTTTCAGTACTTACTGAGTTAAAATCTATGCCAGATCTTAAATCTAAGCCCACATTTGTGTAAATTATCTAGGAAGCAAATAAATATAAATAAATAAATATAAAGCAATATTAAAAATATTTAACAAGAAGTGCTTTAGAATTAGACTGAGCTGATTTTAAATTCTTGTTCTTTCACTAACTAGCCATGAAACATGAAGTAAATTATTCGACATTGGTAGGGATCAAATGGCTTCATCAATAAAATAGGAATTTTTGAAGATTAAATAATTGTATTTATACATGTATATTTTATATATTCATACACACATACGTGTATTTATTATCTATACATGTATATACATGTAACTCAATATTATTCTAAACTCCAGACCTGCCTGTAAGATCTAGAAAGATTTTAATAATAATTTATATGTAGTTTGGCGAATTGCTTATATGCTATCAATATTTTTTTAATTATTAGAAAACATGTAATTGCCTTCCCCCAAAACTCATATAATTACATGAATTATTATCATTTTAGAAAGCATGATTACATTTTGCATTTTAATTTTTAGTTTGAAATTTTATTAACTCTGCTGTGTATGAAATAGTAAGAGATACGATATTATATAAAAGATTCAAACATAATCCCTAAACAATAGACTAAAATAAGAGTAGTTTATTTTTTGTCAAAGAAAATACAAGAATCATTTCAGAGACTTAATTTGTTGGCTCCAATTTAGTCATCTAAGAGTGGCTCAATGTGTTGGATCTAAGGGATACTTCTGTACCCATGGGGTGGATGGACCAAGGACTGGTCAGGGAGACATGTTTAGAATCTCAACCTAGGAATTTTCTGGTGAAAGAGGAGGTTAGTTTCCTCTGATGTAAATCTCTTACATCCTGGCAGCCCAAACAGAAGCTTGTCCTTGGAAAACACCAAAATATAACATGAAATTAACTCCCTATCTCTACCCCAGTAACCATGAATATGTAGCTACTGTTTTCTGTTATATTTAAATTATTTTATTAGAATTATATTTACTGGAACTTATTTTACAATTCTTCTCATCATTTTTTATAATACAATTGACAACGAAGTTTTTAACCATGAAGCACGACATTAGAGAGCATTATGTTTGTTAGCAGGTAATTCGTTGGAGCTTGAAAAAAGTAAAAATCACTAATATTTTAAATATTTAAAAATTTAACTACTATTTTCTCATTGTCTAATCTTCTCATTCTAAAAGTGACGTTTTTATCCACAGGATCTTTTAAGCTGGCAGAACTAACTTAATCATGGTCTAGAATCTATAGGACATATGTGATCTTATCTTTTGTCCTGAAAATAAAAAGTTATGTGGTTCCAATCATATGTATTTGAAGAAACTTCCTATATTGCAAATTGGAAAAGAGGACTAGTATTCATGATAAAGTATGTGAAGAAGCCAGTTTCCAAATGATGCCTCTGAGTCTTGAAAAATTAAATCTCAAAATATTTAATTGATAAATGCAGATTGTACTTCAACATGCTGCATTCATTTATTAATAATAAGAAGAAGGAAAATTGAGGTTACTTAAGGTATGATTTCAACATTATAGGATTGAGACAGAGAGGATTTTTATTTATATAAGAAAGTTGGAATGAGCTTATTTAGATACATTGTAGAGAGGAAAGGTTAAGGTATTTTAGCAAATGTCATTGTAATATTTGAAAGCCTTAAGAGGAAAAAAATGAGTCAGAATTTGTTAAACTATTGAGAGTGGTGTTTTATATTCCATAAGAAAAGTGTGGTTGTGTTAGTAAAAAAGTATATTTTAAAACCAGACAGTAGTCTAGGGAATGACAAAATTTTCTTGGCTAAGAGACTCAGAAGAAATTAAGTTGGTGTTAGCAGTTGTTTTAATTAATTAAAAATTATCTTATATAAGAAAAGACTCTAGACCTTAGAATATATATGCTCAGACTTGTTTCTTGAATTCTGATCTTCTCTGCGTATATGTCAAATCAGTCACAAAATTCTATTAATAGTATCTTTGCAATATAGTTTGATTCTTTTTGTTTCAATTTTGTTCACTTCTATTAAATGTTTCTGAAATAGTCTGATGTGACAGAAAGGAATATGAGGAAGATTAAATATTTAAGAGAGGTAAATGAATTTATTGAAGAATATCTACCTTGTCGCATCAATATGCAATGTTTCAACTATTTTATTATAGTGAGAGCTAACTTTTCTACAGTCAGGGTTTAACCTAATTTCAACTGTGTGTTTTCAATTTGAGTGTTTATATATTTTCTTTTCTTATTAAGAGGAGTGAAGTAACATGTCTGCTAGTTTCCCTCCACAATAAAACCTGGTAGATGCCACAGGGAGACTGGTATAATTTGGAGGAGAATTTTTTAATTCATATTCATATTTCTTTCCTGCCGTATCATCAGTGGGTCATTGCCTTGCCAGTTACTACTAAAAGGGGAAAAAAAAGAAAAAGCATCACTGCTCAGCACCAGTAGCAGGAGGCACTAATAGTCAGCTGGAAAAAGGGTCAGATAATAAGCAAATGCAAAAACAGGTCCCTCCCTTAGGTCTCCATTCACAGCCTATGGGCTTGGTGATTATAAATACGCATCATAGCTCTTAAGGAAAAGCAGCATGCAAGAAGGCAGCTTCCCTGAACATTCAAGCTTCCCAAACTCAGTGTGGAAGTTTACCACCTACCCTCCCTTCCCCTCTGCATTACAAACACCACCCTAGAGGACTGTGAGTTCCCAGAACTCATAAGAAAACACCTAAGCAGCATATAAATGGAAAGGAAATGACATACAAATTAAAGGAAAATGACAAACTAGAACTCTTAACAGATTATATTATCAGTGGATGAGCAGTAGTAAAAATAATACCATATCTTACAGAGTTTTCCCAATCAATATACGGAGTTGCTCAATTTTCTTTTATTTTTTTTTAACATTTAAGACAAATAATTCCTTCTTCCTAAGTCGCAGGTGGTTAAGAAATAATTTACGTAAGTTAACATGCACCACATTTAGATGTACATTTAGATGTACAACTCAATGAGTTTTGACAAATGGATATAATTAGGACTCCACGACACAATCAAGAAAAAACAGTTCCATCACCTCCACAATGTTCTTCCTGCTACTTATAGTGAAACTCTTCCCTACAACCAGCTCTTGTCATCCACTGATCTGATTTTTGTTCTGACAGTAGTATTGCCTTTTCCAGAATCTGATCCAAATGGAAATAAGCAGTATCTACTTTTTCTGTCTTCAACTACATACCACAATGCTGCTGATATTCATTTACATTGTTGCATGAATCAGTAATCCAATATTTTTATTGCTGAATAGTATTTCACTGTATCGATACACCACCATTTGTTTATCTGTTCACAGTTTGACAGACACCTGGTTTGTTTCCAACTTGTTCCAATATTATGAACAACACTTCTATAAATATTCATGAACAAGTATTGGTGTGGATGTATGTTTTCATTTCACTTAAGTAAATATCTGGAGTGGGATAATTTAGTTAATTTTCAAGTGTTCAAGTGAGCATTTAACTTTATAAGAAACTACAAAACTGTTTTCCTAAATAGCTATACCCTTTCTACATTCCAACAACCCACAGCAACAGTTTCAGTCGCCTGTTTTTGCTTGTTATTGTTTTTATTTAAGCCATCCTAGAGGTCTATGATTGTGTCCCATTGTGGTTTTAATTTGCATTATCTTAATGGCTAATGATACTAAATATTTTTAAAGGTGACTATTTGCCTTTTATATCTATTTTTTTGGTGAAGTGTCTGTGCAAATATTTTTCTACTTTTTTATTGGTTTGTCTTATTATTGAGTTCCAAGAGTTTTTTATATATTCTGTCTGCAAGAACCTTCTCAAATGTATGTTGTGTAAATATTTTTTCCCAGTCTGTGGCTTATCTGTTAATTTTCTTTAGAGATATTTTGAAGAGCAGACTTTTTCATTATGATGAAATCCAAGTGATCTTTTTTTTTTTCCTTTTCTGATATGTGCTTTTGTGTTCTATCTTTTTTTTTTTTTAATTTTTTAATCGCTTCTTGGCCTTTTGGCTAAGATCAAGTGTAGTATCTGTTCTTATCAGTTTTGTGTTCTATCTTAAGAATGTTTCTCTAACCCAGCATCAAACAGATTTTTTCCTATTTTCTCAGAGTAGTTCTGTAGTTGTAGGTTTTTACATCTAGGAGGTCTTTCAAATAACTGTATGTTTGCATACAGTGCAAGGTATGAGTTGCAGTGTATTTCACTGTTTGCATAAAAACACCCAATTTTTCAGCACCATTTGTTAAAAAGAATATCCTTTTTCTATAGAACTTCCTTCGCAACTTAGTTGAATATCAATTGACAACATGTAAATGGAAACAGCATATACTCTTTCTGTCTGGCTTTTTTTCAACTTAGCATATTATTAATATTCATCCATGTTGTTACACATATTATTATTTCAGGGTCTTTATGTTGCTGAATAGTACTTCATTTTAGAGATATGCCATTTGGTGAATTGCACCACAATGTGAACAATGGACCATTCTACTTCTCAACTCTCCATTTCAGTTCCATTGATCTCTGTGTTAATTTTTATACCAATGCCACATGATACTAATTAAGCTGTATATTAAGTCTTGAAATCAGGGAGTGTGAGTTCTCTAAATGTGTTCCTCTTTTCCAAAATTGTTTTGGCTATTCTAGATCCTTTGCTTCTTATAAATTTTGGAACCAGCTTGAATCTACAAAGAAGTTTGTTGAAATTTTTACTGTTACTATATATATGGATCAATTTGAAGAGATTTTCTATCTTGACAATATTGTTTTCCAATCCTTTTGGCTACACTATATCTCTCCACTTAATTAGGATGTCTTTAATTGCTCTCATTAATGTCATATTTTGTAGCACACAAATCTTGCACATACTTTGTTAGATTTGTCTTTGTGATATCACGTCTTTGGCACTATTGTAAATGATATTCTATTTTCATTTAAATTTCTAGTTGTCTATTGCTAGCATATAATAACACATTTAATTTTGATATATGACCCTTTCTTCTGTAACCAAGCTAAATTCATGTATTCATTATAGCACCTTTTCTGATCAGTTTTTTTGGTTTTTCTATAGAATTATGCATTTTCCTCCTTTTCATTCTCTGTGGCATCTGCTGTATTTTTTCTTTGTCATATTCCATTTCTAGCGTAATAATGTCATATCAACTATGTCTTTGCCCTATTATACTATCATACTATACCTTTCAGTAAAAGTTGAAAAGTAGTGACATGTACATTCTTGAAATATTTCTGATTTTAGGAAGAAAGTCTTGTCTTTTACCACGAAGAATAATATTAGATGCTAATTTCCCATATTCATTTTATCAGTTTTAAGAAGTTTTCTTCTATTCCTAGTTTAGTGAAAGTTTTGATCTGGAATGGATGTTAACTTTTGTTGATTTATTTTTTGCTTCTATTCAGATAATTATATGGATTTCCTTTTCAGTCTGTAAATATGGTGGGTTACTTTAATTGACTTTTAATTATTGAACCAACTTCAGATAACTCAGGTACACTTTACTTGGTTATGAGGCAGTGTTTTTTTTAATGCATGTCTACAATTAACCTGCTGATATTTCATTAAAGAGCTTTGGTTTATGTTCATGAGGGCTATTGATCTGCAGTTTTCTCTTACTATTATTGTATCAGATATTGGTATTAAGATAATACTGGCCTCATAAGTATGAACTGGAAAGTGTTTCCTCTTCTGTGATTGATTGATTGATTTACTTTTATTACAGTGTTTCCTTCTGTAACTCTTTCTTATAGATTGGTAGATATTGAACTGTCTATCCAACAAGATTCACTAAGAGTTTTTTACCTGTTTTATCTATGAAAAACTGTCAAGCTGAGTGATTTCCCAGCTGCAGTGAGCCATTCTTCTCTAGTCTGATTGTTAAGCTTTTATCTTACACTCTGGAAAGTACTCCACGCCCAATGCACACCTTTTGACAACATATATTGAAAGTATTGGTTTCGGTCTTTTGATATCTCTTTCCAAGAACTATATTAACAAATATTAGATTGAATGAATTTCCTAGGTATTTGTAAATATCATTGGATATTTTCTGTTTGATATTTTTTACATCCTTCATGATCTTCATGACAAAAAAGAGATTGAAAATACTGTAGTTCACAAAAATTTGTTTCAGCACATTTCTATATCATAATTTTAATGTTTTGTCACTGTGGATTAGAATTAATATAATACCTTATAATAACCAAACTTGATTTACTGCAACCAGATTCAACTATATAAAGTGAAAAACTTCTCAAATTTCCATTCTTCTTCCCAAGGGTAAGTGCTGATATATTTGGTGTAAAGTTTTCTTGTTCTTTCTAGTTCTTGTTAAGGCAATTTTTATTCTGGGTTATGCGCCATCTTATTATGTAAAAAATTGTTATACTAACAAAATAGGATTTCACACAATAGAGCTAAGCAAATACAAAGAACATTTAAAAAATATGTTGAAACTGACATAAGCCTTCACTTTTAGAAAAGTAAAAATCTGAGTTCAATTCTTAAGTTAATGTTTTATACAAATAATGATTATTGATGTTTAAGGTGGCAACAAAATGTCTGTCATTGTGACTAAAAGCAGGAGTAAACTTGGAAAAGTACAAAACCTATTACTGTACCTTTAATAATTCATTTATTCATTTCCATATACTTTGCCTGTTTCCATGATTCTAATACCCCAAAGAATTGTATCTAGTGCCTTATATTTCATCAGGATAGCTGGTATGCTTAGAAAAATCAGAGAGAAATAGCAAAGCCCATTCTTTTTTTTTTTTTAAAGATTTTATTTATTTATTTGACAGAGAGAGAGATCAGATCACAAGTAGGCAGAGAGGCAGACAGAGAGGAGGAAGCAGGCTCCCTGCTGAGCAGAGAGCCCAATGCAGGCCTCAATCCCAGGACCCTGAGATCATGACCTGAGCTGAAAGCAGAGGCTTTAACCCACTGAGCCACCCAGGCGCCCAGCAAAGCCCATTCTTGTTGGACAAAGACAATTTACATAAGATTTACTTGAGATTTATTGTTTGGTATGTCAACTACACCTACAGTGTGCAAAACCTATACTTTAGAACTGACAAATTAACAGCAGATATTTCTCATAATTATAATACACCAGGGTAAAAGTGACAGTCACCTCCCCATGTTCTATTTTATGGCCAAGATGCACTTAGATCTCTGGCACACCCAGAATCTTCACAAACAAGCTACTCTTGTAAAACAAATTATGTAAAGCCATGAACAATATTTACTTTCATATGTACTTATTAACAGGCAAAGCCACAACAACAAAATAACAAAATATATTTACCTTTATAGATTATGATACAATATGCAGCGTTCAGATTAAAAACTTCACTAGAATTGTGGCAAGTCTATAGTTTGCATTAATTATACAAATAATGGACACAATTCTCCTTTTGAACTGCCTAAAACTATCAACCAACTGAATATATGAGCTTTCCTCCAGATTAATATTACATAGCTTGCGAAGGTGTTCCTCTCTATGCATATTTAAACAATATAGTACATCTTTCAACAATCTAACATGCTTGAAACACTGCAGTTCTTGAAACATGTATACTCATTTCTCCATGGACATGGTGTATGAAATATATAGAACACATACATGCACACACTTTAGACAGCTCACTATGGAAAGTGGCCTCCCTACAATAATATAGATAGTGACAGAGTGACACAGTTCAAATTTGATTTCAGGCTTCTTGACTACAAGTCTAATGTTGTTACTACTATAGCTTGATTTTGAGAGGAAAATAATTCACGAAAACACTTCCGTGAAGCATTTACCAAAATGGAGACAAACTGAGTATGACATTCACCACATGATATAAATTCACTTAAGTGGTTTGTGCTCTTAAATCTAAATGAGTTGCTTAATAGTTAACCGTGGTAGATACAAAACTTAGACACATTTAAATTCTTCCTCTTAGATAACTTATTTACATAAAATATTCCCAACATACTTGTAGAGCTCCATAGCATATGATAAAGGAAATTTAAAAATTATGAGACAAGAAAAAAAATTCACATTTCAAGGAAATTATTCCTGTAGGTCACTCACTCTATCAGTCTGTTTTCAAATAATAGACTTCACATGCTAGGTGGGAAGTTCTTTGGGTTATTTAAAATTTTTTTCCAAGCATTATTTAGGATAGATAAAAGTATTCTTTGCCAAGCTTCAGAAAGGCTTATTTTTTTTTTAAATAACACATCCCTTCTAAATTCTGAATTGAATTCAGAAATGAAACCATGGAGATGTGAATGACTATATCTAGGATTATGAGTCAATGTTGAATAATATGATTAATGATCTGGAATGGAGTTGCGTATATCTGATGAAGCCTTGAGTGTAGATTCTGTGATGGCATCACACTCTCCTGTATAGCCCTCTGCCACATCCTGTGTCCTCTTTTTTGGTTCTTCTTTCTCTTGCCGTTGCCACAGTGTTCCAAGGCCCCTCCCCAACCTCAATAATTTGTGTTTTAACGTCCTTATCCACTTGTATAATTTTCACTAATATTTATATGTCAGTGATTTCAAAACTATATACCCTACCCTAAGCTGTATCCCTGAACCGAACTTCAAGGACACATTCCCTCATGTCACTTCTGAAATGTATTTACTGTGATGCCTCACAAATATCTCACATTTTGTGGGACTAAAGTTGTTTTATTCCCCTCATAACCCAGTCTTCTCTTTCTTTTTTCTCCCAAGTTTGCAATCTAGCTTCCAAGTCAACCCCTCTCTTGACATTTACTATCTCCATAAGCGCTACTGATTGCACTGCCTTAGTACTTAAAATCATTCTACTTTTCTCTTACTTCAAGTTTCAATTATTTCTCTTGGGTTGTTTGTGTGTGTGTGTGTCATTTATTCACATTTTTTAGCCTCCTTTGTAAATTTCAGTTGGTTTCAGAGACTGTGGGACAATGAAGCCAGATGCTGAATGATACATTCCTTCTGCAAGCTTTCATAGTAATGCTAGCACTTGGTGGAACGTGCAGGCAGACCACCTTTTCCTGAGAAGGCTTGGTTTTAGGCTATGTTAGGACTGACTGATTTCGATTTGCATAGCTCTTTTTCATACAGTATAGTCATCTCTCTTCAGGTGACTTCATAACCATTCTAAGATTTCAGCTTTAAGTCCAGTGTTTTTATTAAGGTTCATCTAACATGGCTGGCTCTGAAGTTTAACTTCTGTCTCACCAATCCAAAATGATTCCACAATGAATATTCAGCTTCTTTGCCTCCAAGCTCTGTGGTATGTTGGATTTATTGGAATCTTGTTCTCACATACAAGGTTAGGAACCAGCAGAGACATGAGGGAAATTGGACATGCATGCTTAGGCTCGTTTCTCTGCAATTTCCTCTTCTCTGAAATAAATGAACACATTTGCTTCCAAGCAAAAAGAGGATGGAACAGAGGCACTCTTCCCCTATTCTCTTGAAATTCACCAACTGGGAAAATCACTCAACTTATCTTAGGGGAGAGACAGAGAAAGGGAAGAGAGAGGCTAACATATTATGTTAATTGAGTTCCCTCCATAGAAAAAGAAGATCAGGAGATGAAAATAAATGTTCCTTTGAGCAGAGCTTATAATTATTACACAGAGTGAATAATGTTATGATGTTTATATAGGCAAGTTTCCATTTTAATGTAAACCACATCTTTTTATGACTGTCAGTTGTTCATCAACCCTTATACCACCAAGAACTTTCTAAATGGCAAAATTAAACATTTTTAATGAAATTGTTGATTTGGGAAATAATTTTTTAAATCTATGTCATGTTCCAAAGAAAGCTTGTCAGTATAAAGTGTACTTTTGACATGATTGAAGCAGATAGAACACATGGATTTTATTCAACACATAAGTCCAGATGCTTGAGAGATAGCTGAATGCTAGATGCTTTGATAGATACTAGTTGCTTGGAGAGATAGCTGAAATAAAAAAGCATGGGTGGGAATATTTGCCAAATGAATTTGCTTTAGGAAGACTAAACTGAGGTTATATTTCTGGAATAAATTTGATATTCCAATGGATGTCTTATCAGAAAATCTGATAAGAAGCAATACTTAAGTAAAAACTAGGGGTGGGTTACACTCAGCAAGATGGCAGAATGAGACAATTTTCATGGTCAAAATATATATATGAAATATGTATGAAACTAAATATATATGAAACCATATATATATCAAAATATATGAAACTAAAAATATATATGGAATATATATATGAAACTAAAATATATATGAAATATATATGGATCCAAAATACATGTGAAATATATATGGAACTAAAATATATATAAAATATCTGAACTAAAAATGATTCTGTGGAAATAAGAAAAATTATCCATATAATTGCTTAAAATTGGCTTGCTCATTCATTCAACCAATGTTTATAGAATACTTCTTTTATGACAGGCACTAAGCCAGATTCTTAAAATTGAGGAATAAATAAAATTTCTCCTTATCTGTGAAAAAAATCTGCTTATATAGTTACCAAATAAATGATTATATTTAAAATAATGTAGGTAATTTAAAAATTCAATTGCATTAGAATTTGTAATTGTGATAATAGTAAAAATGAGTTCAAGATATTAATAAATATTTATTTTATGGTAGTAGAAATGGGTTGGGGTGTAAAGGTAAAAGGCTGAGATAACATGAAGAGTGATGCTTGGAAATGTATTAGAAGGCAAATCTATCTAGAGAAGTGACTACTGGAACTTCCATGTCATTCCAAATGTTTATATGCCAGATTTCATCGGTAGTATATCAAATTTGAGGCCAAAGGCATGTTGGGGCCTAACTACTAGCTATGTTTCATAAAGATCAAATATGGATATAGAAAGACACCAGATAGATAGTCAACCAAAGATAAACCCTGAGTACCTTTGTTAAAAGGCTTAAATAATAAACCTTGCACATATTATAAATAATAAACAAAAAATAGTTAAGTCATCCTCAATTTCTATTTTCTCCATATCTGTTTTAATTTAAGGGTATTGGGGCTCCTGGGGGGCTCAGTGGGTTAAAGCCTCTGCCTTCAGCTCAGGTCATGATCTCAGGGTCCTGGAATTGAGCCCCACATCTGGCTCCCTGCTCAGTAGGGAGCCTGCTTCCTCTTCTCTCTCTGCCTGCCTCTCTACCTACTTGTGATCTCTCTCTGTCAAATAAATAAATAAAATCTTTAACAAAATAATTTAAGGGTATTGTGTGGCATTCATATTTCACTCCTTGATGAGGAAAGTTACTTTCAGCTCAGTTAGACACTAATCCAGAAAGACTTTCAAATATACTCTGCATTTACATAGTATCCTGAATTGGACAGAAAAAAGCTCTTAGATAAGAGAGATGACATTAGTTAAGTGAATCATAAAAAGTGTTTTATATAATAAATAAGAAGTAACAAATCTCTATAGAAATCAATTGGTAAAGATTTATTGCAATATATAGAATTTGATGCTTAAAGCAATATTGATAAATTTAAAATTCCAAAACTAAGTATCATGTCCATATGTTGTGAAAGTATCCTGTAATTCAAGAACAAAGCATTAGATGGAGAAGTCACTTATAAGACACAGACAAGAGGATTACTAGAACCAATGAGAAATATCAGCAATTTCAAGAAAAAGGAAACCTATATGAGGGGATTGAATATTGTGTAGTTTTACCTTTGAAATTTCAGTTTTATTTAATTACTCATTTCACAGATAATTATCAATGTCCACTATGTGCCCAGCTGCAATTTAAACCAAACCAAATGTAACCTTTAAGAAAATGATAGTAGCGTAGAAACTAAATATATTACATATTAATAGACTACTATTAAATAATTATATAAATACATAATATCAAACTGTAATTTTACTTGAAACAAAAGTGTCATGTATTATGAAAGGAAATGGAAGAGGATTTCATTTTCTTTGCGGCCTCAGAAAATGCCTTCGAGGGGAAGCGCTGAGGTAAGGATTAACATTATTGGTGGGATGGTATATTGTAGTGGTGGGTATTCACTGAAGCTAGAAAAAGGCGGTGTCAGTTCATGAAAATCTTGATAGCCATGTAAAATACGGAGTTTGTTCTTTCTTCTAAATGAAATAAGAATCCTTTTAGAGATTTTGGACAGAAACGTAGCACGCTCCAATTTATGTTTTAGATTCATTGTCACTACTAGGTAAATAATCTATTGAATGGAAGCAGGAGACCAATTCAAGACGATATAGTTCCACACGTATAAGTTGATGGTAATATGTACGGATTTGGTGGCAATAACGGAGAGATATGGATAAAATAAAGATATATCTTTTGGTGGAATCACTGAAAATTTTTGATGGGTTAGTTAAGAAAGAGAGGAAAATGTTGAGAATACCTTCTAGGTCTCTAGCTTCAGCAAGACAGTGTGTTTTGGTCAATAGAGTGGTTGGGAACGAAGAAGAAAAAGCAGTTTAGAGTAGGCAGAGTTGTTGGAGATTAATAACTATATTTTGACATTTAATTGAAGATACATCAAAAATAATTAGTATAGAAATATTCAGTAGGTAGTAGAGTACACAGACCTCACCCTCAAAGAGAGGTGTGTGTGGAGGATTGTAAGAGTTGATAAATTGATCATGTACAGTAAGGACACTCAGGACTGAACCCAGACAAAGTCATGTAAGTACAGTTTGGGTAAGAAAGAGGCAGTAAAGAATTTTAAGAAGGAACAATCCAAGAACGAGGATAAAAACCAGGTTAGTATGATTTCATAGGGACAGGCACTTTTTGTGACTTATTTTCCTAAAGCTCTCGGCAGCTTTTAATACAGACCTTTTCACTAAAAGGGCCTTTCTAAAGGTAAAAGGAGAAGGAATTGAGATTACAAATGGAGGGATTAGTCTTTAAGTGAATGAGACAGTGTCTGTCTCTTTGGCTGCTATACCAAAATACCACAACTGAATGGCTTTCAAAAAAACAAATTTATTTCTCACAGTCTGGGTGCTGAATCAGGGTGAGTATGTCAGGTGAGTGTGCTCTTCTGGGTGGCAGAGTTCTTGTATCATGACATGATGGATGGCGCCAGACATCTCCTTGGAGTTTCTTTTATAAGACACTGATCTCATAATGAGGGTTTCATGATTTAAACACCTCCCAAAGACCCCACCCACCAGACCCACCATCACCTTGAAGGGTTCAGACTTCAACATACGAACTTGGGGAATACACCAACATTCAGATCATAGCATTGATCTCACTGACAATAGACAAAGTGAAAGGGTGCTAATGTATGCATAGAGTAGCTTTAGTAGTGGGACAATAAATCATGGAGTGGCATCTGTTGTTTGGCCTGCCAGACATCCTTCCTGATTACTTTGGCTCCAGCATTCCTTTGAGGAGAAGCTTGTCCCCCATTAGGAGATGAAATGGGGCTGTATGCCTCCACCTCTGACATCTGAGGCATGTGACTATATTTTGTACAGTAATCAAATTACCATACACCCTGGCCATATTCATGATACACATCTCTAAATCCAGTGTTTTGTTTTGTTTTTACTGGTTTTCAAAAAAATGTGCATGTTATTCACCAAGCTTGGTGGCAATTCACGGCCAATAAAACTTTCTGCTCCAATATTCAGTTGTCTCTTCCCATCTGTCTTCCTGCCTTCTGTTTCAATGTCTGCTCCTTCCTACTACAGAAGCTGAAAGCCTTAACATGATGCCTTTCCTCTTGAGTCTCTCTGATCTTCCTCCCTAAGGAAGCAGGTCTCCAACAAATCTCACATATCACTCTATCGCTCTGGATAACAAAGTCCCAGGAGGCCAGCACCCTCAAGCATCTAACAAGAAATGAGTCCAGAAAAGAAATAAATGTAGGCCAATCCATCAAAATTTTGCATATGTTAATTGCAGTCTTCAAAAGCTATAAATCAGAGTCTGGGATTCAAGTTATGTGACTTTTCATTAGTGGGAAAACACAATAAAAACTTTTTCTGATATAAGCAACTCCAAATTACATTTTCTCCTACTCAATGCAAGACAACCATGGTGAGTTGCAGTGTGGTCAGAATGCAGCAAAGAAGAAATATGTCTTTATGAACCCAGCATTTACTTCTCATGGCAATCTATGAGACCAGGTTTTGCTAGTATCCTCTTTTACAGATGAGCAAAGGGAGACACTGAGAAGTTAAATAATTTGTTCAAAGTTGCCCACCTATTAACTGAATCATGCTATTTTAAAACCACTCAATGATTAATTAATCAGTTATATGGTTAATTACATGCTGTTCAAAAAAATGGATTTAAGCTTGATGTATCTTAAGATAGTAACCCGATATATTAGCTTATGTTCTGTTATTAGAGCACCAGTTATAAGAATTTATACAGTAAGGATAAAATCATGAGATGGCTGAATTAGTAAAACATGGGATTTTACTGCATAACAGTCCTTCATAAGGCACAATTTGGAGGAAAAAAAAAAAGACCTTTCTCTCTGCTTCACCAATTATTGATAGGCACCAGGAGGGTACTTACATTTGAATTATAGCATGTCAGATTTATTTTCTAAGTTGTAGCAAAACTGCACGTTTTAATTAAGTTTAAAGGGCCCACCAGGAACAATAATATTATATGAGACATGGCCAATAGCGTGTTAAGAAACATGGCATTTAGCCACTGTGGCCATTTTTATAGCTACTCAAAGAAAAAAAAAGTAAAAAGTATTATGTTGTAATATATCTCTCATTTGGTTATAGAGTAATTTCATCTTTGCATATGTCTTTAAACTATTAAGAGCAATAGGCCTGATGTATTCACAACATATATATTTAGATTAACTGAATAATAATATTATATCAGGAATAATCAGGATGACAATACTGATGATTACGATTTAATTTGAAGCAAATATGGGACCACTTAGGAATAAATTCAAATTTTATTTATTGTTTTAGCCCAATTTTTTAACTTAAATACATAATTCTAAGTTCTATTCATATGTCATTAAAATAAATGTTGAAAGCTTGGTATGTACAGATATTGCAATACCAGGGTTTAAAGATTTTAGGTCTTCTTGACTCCAGATGGAGAAACAAAATATTTCCCTTCTCTAATTAAACACTGTAAAACATTTCAAACACTCTTAGGATTTATAATAGGAAAAGGAGACCACTTAAAAGAGTGAATCTTGAATTATTCAGTTATCATTTGATTACTTTCTCATTCATTCGTTTGGTTATTTGTTTACTGATTCAATCAAGAAATAATATTGTAACAAGCTAGAAATAGATACATTATCTTTGACCTGCATAAAATCAAGTTTTCTTGGCAAAAAATTAGACGTGTAGAGCAAAAATTTAAATCTGGGAGATAAACACTAGTATATGTAAGTACCAGGTAAAGGAATAATTCCAAGAAGAGAAAATCAACTCCACCTTAAACCAGGGGTGCCTGTGTGGCTTAGTGGGTTAAACAGCTGCCTTCTGCTCAGGTCATGATTCTGGAGGCACACATGGGGCTCCCTGCTCAGCAGGGAGTCTCTTCTCCCTCTGATCCTCCTCCCTCTAATGCTCTCTCTCTCTCTCATTCTCTCTCTCTCAAATAAATAAATAAAATCTTAAAAAAAAAGAAAAATAAAAAAGCCAAAGGTGATATTACAGAGGAAATACTTGCTCTGAGTATTAAAAAGTGAATAGGAGTTGAACGCACAGTCTCGTATAAAGCACGTAAAGAAGTCCAAGTCACAAATGGTTCACTTAGTTCAACACATATATGCTGAATAATTTAATTCCATAAATATTTATGGTAATAAATATTACAAATATAATACAAAGGTAATACAAAGAAAAATAACAGTTCTTCCCTATAAGAAATCCAATCTAAAAGCTTAATCAAAGTAACCAGATAATTAAAAATAATATGGAAAAATTACTACCCAGGACTATGCATAGTATTAAAAGAAATATTGAAGAAGGAATAATAACATCTGCATCTGGTAAAAGTAGGAGAAAGTTAATGAAGGGTGAGTATAGATCTTCCCTATAGTCTGGAGAGTGTGCTCCAGAGTGTGAATAGGAAAGTCAGGGCACCTGGGTGGCTCAGTGGGTTAAAGCCTCTGCCTTCGGCTCAGGTCATGATCTCAGGGTCTTAGGATCGAGGCCAGCATAGGTCTCCCTGCTCGGCGGGGAGCCTGCTTCCTCCTCTCTCTCTGCCTGCCTGTCTGCCTACTTGTGATCTCTCTCTCTGTCAAATAAAATCTTTAAAAAAAAACAAAAGAAAGTCACCCAGACTAGAAACAGCAGGGTTTGCGCAGGTGGACGATTGCTGTTTGTCTATACTGCTGACACATAACATTTAAGGGAAAGGTGATGAAAGACAAAGAAAATATGATAAAAACATATAAATGCTTGCTAAGAATCTTTGAATAACTAGCAGGAGCCTCAAAGTTTGAAGGTGTCCTCCTAAGAGATTGTGCAAGATAATTCACTAGAATGCCTGAAGACAAATACTGTTTTCTGATTATATTTACCTCCTCTTATTCTCTGTTTCTGTTTATATTCTACAATTCTTGCAACACAGTAGGTCATGTATATGGTTTATAAATAAGTATATGTAAATATTTTGAAGGTAGGTGAAGAAGGTGATAGTAGAAGGTAGAGAGTCATGCAAAATAAAAAGGTTATGAAATCAGATATTTGCTTTGGAATGATGATTTGGAAGATTTAAGGATAAGGAAAAGGAGACTAGCTGTGAGACTACTAGAATAATATAAGAGAGCTAGTAAAAGCCCGAACTAATCTGGTTTTAATAGAGAGAGAGAGAGAGAGAGAGAGACCAAGTATCAGACTGAGGAAATAATTATGAGGGGAATGTAGTAATACTCCTCAATTAATTTAATAATTGCTCATTTGTTGACCACATATTAGAGGCCACATGCTATGCCATGTGCCTCAAATACCTTACTTAACCCTCATAGCAATGAAGAGGCTGCCATTCTTCTTATTTTACTTAGCAGATGAAGCTTAGGGAAGTTAAAAAATTAAACAAAGGGTGCATAGCTGGAAAGTGGCAATGCTTGACTTTAAAGCCAAGTTAATAAGACTCCAGAGTCAAGCTGTTAACCACTTACCTCTGAAGGAAGAAACGGAGACAGAAAGAAAGGGATAGGAAATTGATTCAGAGGACATAAGTTAGTGAGAAATGGCAGTTTGCCCAACGTTTCTCATTTGGTATCTTGAAAAACAGCACTGAGTGGTAATGAGTATTCTGTCTAATTGATAAACATTTTCACACATTACATAGCGATTTTCACATGCATCAAACAATCCAGATCAGTTTAAAATTTTATTATGTTAGATGCACATCACCAACAATTTAAGGGTAAATTCTGTACTTACGTGTATTTGTGTAGAACCATAAAATGGTCAAGAATTTCAGACTTCAGAAATGTAACAACAGTTGAATATCTGAAAGAAAAATTTATGTTGGCAAGCACAATCCCAATAAAACCAAATAACTAGAACATAATTTGATAAACATACAAATATGTAATAACTTCCAGTTGGTGGAGAATAATTAATTATAAACATAAATTAATAAAAATATACCACAGCCTTCCAAATTAGCCAACCATCATTTTCAAGTGTCACATGACAGCTTTTCTACTGTCTGAACAAGAAGACTAAGCAGAATATTGGAGTTATTTCATGGAATATTACTCAGCCATCAGAAAGGATGAATACCCAATTTTTATATCAACATGGACGGGTCTGGAGGAGATTATGCTGAGTGAAATAAGTCAAGCAGAGAAAGTCAATTATCATATGGTTTCACTTACTTGTGGAACATAAGAAATAAAATGTAGGACTCTAGGAGAAGGAAAGGAAAAGTGAATTGGGGTAAATTGGAAGGGGAGACAAACCATGAGAGACTATGGACTCTGAGAAACAAACTGAGGGTGATGGAGGGGAGGAGGGTGGGGTGATGGGTGAGCCTGGTGGTGGGTATTAAGGAGGACATGTATTGCATGGAGCACTGGGTGTGGTGCATAAACAATGAATCTTGGATCACTGAAAAAAAAATAAAATAAAGAATATTGGATTTGTTTCCATTTGCTTTTATTCTAGATTGTTTTCTTTTCACATCCAAGAAAAAAAAATATTATAAAGTATTCTTAGGTAAAAAAAAAAGATCACTCTAGTAAACTGAGTGATCACTCTTTTTTCTTCCTCAAGTAGGTATAATTTTCAGGTTAGAAAGACTCTAGGGAAGCTAACAGTGGAGTTTCATTAAGGAAGTGAGTTAGTGCTATTCGGAGATCTAATAATCACCTTTTTTCTGATTATCTTGGGGCATTTAGGCTCTTTGATGTTTCTGTCTTCCTCGAAGGGGATGGCTGCTGCTGGACAGAGATAGGTGGATGTGGCTGACCTGAAGGACAGAAATCACACTCAAGGGAAGCCGGGCAAGATGGCTTCCTTTAAAAATGGTTTGTGGTTTCTGATGAGACTTTAGGAAACATCTGCAGTATTGATAGAAGCAGAGATATAGATCTGCAGAATACCATAGTTTTGGTGTACAGGCCATAAAAAGAAAAAAAAGTCAATTACTTTTAGAGACAATTATTAGGGAAAAGTCTGACAAATAGTGCAGTCTCTCTCTCTGTGTGTCTCCCATGCACACACACACACACACACACGTGTGCGCACTTGCGTACATACACACATGACCTACGTATGCATGTACATCACTGATTGATCATTCTAAACACTGATTGATCATTTTAAATGCAGGAGTATGAACCCTGCATTTCACTCCATGATATGTTTATCCCAGAAGATGACGACTACAGATGATAAGAAAGCCCACCTTTTTCTTATTTCACAGTTATTAAGGGTAAAATTAAATTCCATTAAGCACAGCGTAGGTATATTGTATCACAACAGCAATAACATTCATGCTTATACTTCTTTATTTGTGATTACTTAATGATTCCTAGTTAAAAAGACATACTCTGCAATGTTTTTTTATTTCTTGAAAATTATCGATTTCTATTCCTCTTGATACCATTTCTTATTATTTTATGTGATTAAATACCAAGTAATTTGAATTTGTACTAAACTCACCAATAGTGACACCTATTGGTGAGCTGTAATTACAAAATAGTAAACATTTTTTACTACACCTCTATCTAAATACCACATATCAAAGAGTTCACTGTATTTATAAATTTGAATTATCTTTAAAATTTTGATGTTTATTGTGTCATAATTAATGGCTGAAGTATTATGAATACTCAGAGTAAATATGTCAAAATGGTCCAATTCAATTAGCTTAGATATGTTTCTAAGGTTTATTTTTATCACAATAAAAAAGTGTTTCTTTTCTATTTTATGTATTAATTGGACAACAGCTCATTTGTTGATCACATATGCTATATGTCTCAGATACATGACTTAGTGTTCATAACAATAAAAAGATTGTTATCGGAGAAAAATTAGATTTGACAGATTTTTTCTAATTTTCTAATTTTTCTTTGTGATAAATAATTTCTAAATGAAATAAATAGTTACTTTTATTTATTCGGCCTGGATAAATGAATGAAAAGAACTCTTCCTCAGAGACGAAATACTCATAAAGAGAACAATTTTCTTTCATCTCTACTTAAATCTCAAAACATAAATAAATGTACTTCGTTTGTTATGCTTGGGTTTAAAACACAAATTCTTGTAAAACAATGCACTGAATAGAACCTACACAAAATGCTATAAAGAAGTGAATGATCGAAATGGGCAGTAGACATGAACAGACATTTCTCCAAAGAAGACATCCAAATGGCCAACAGACACATGAGAAAGTGCTCAACATCACTCGGCATCAGAGAAATACAAATTAAAACCACAGCGAGATACCACCTTACACCAGTCAGAATGGCTAAAATCAACAAGTCAGGAAATGACAGATGTTGGCGAGGTTGCGGAGAAAGGGGAACCCTCCTACACTGTTGGTGGGAATGCAAACTGGTGCAGCCACTCTGGAAAACAGTATGGAGATTCCTCAAAAAGTTGAAAATGGAGCTACCCTACGACCCAGCAATCGCACTACTGGGTATTTATCCTAAAGACACAAAGGTAGTGTTCCTCAGGGGCACGTGCACCCGAATGTTTATAGCAGCAATGTCCACAATAGCCAAACTATGGAAAGAACCTAGATGTCCATCAACAGATGAATGGATAAAGAAGATGTGGTATATATATACAATGGAATATTATGCAGCTATCAAAAGAAACGAAATCTTGCCATTTGCAACGACATGGATGGAACTGGAGGGTATTATGCTGAGCGAAATAAGTCAATCAGAGAAAGACAATTATCATATGATCTCTCTGATATGAGGAACTTGAGGGGCAGGGTGGGGGGTTGTGGGGGGTAGGGAGGGAAAAATAATGAAACAAGATGGGATGGGGAAGGAGACAAACCATAAGAGACTCCTAATCTCACAAAACAAACTGAGGGTTACTGGGGGGTGGGAGGGTAGGGATAGGGTGGATGGGTTATGGACATTGGGGAGGGTTTGTGCTTTGGTGAATGCTGTGAAAGATGTAAGCCTGATGATTCACAGACCTGTACCCCTTGGGCAAATAACAAAAATAAAATTAAAAAAAAAAAAAAAGAAGTGAATGATCTATGCAATATTCTTAGTTTTGTTACACTATCAAATTCACTTATGTACATTTCACCTCTTTGTTTCTTCAAACTATTCTGATACAATATGTCAGGCTTGCCTAAAAGCAGGGATTGACATTTAGTCTCAAACCACAGTTTGTAAACTTGAAATTTAGAGTTGTATATAGTAGATTTATGTAGTCTCTGGCAAGAATTGCATGAGACAAATACATGCAGTTTTATCAATTGCTTTAGAATGTGCCTTTCACCTGTATTTTTAATTACATTTACAAGAAAAAATAAAATAGTGTCTGATGTGTTTGTACACAGGTATTGTGACTATAATCCTTTCATCCTCAACTGTTAGCAGCAGTCAACCACTTTTATTAGAATCCAATTCCAAAGACACTTTCTGGGGTTGATAAACATAACATACTGTTGATAACCCTAACACTAACCCTGATAATTACTAGGGTTACAATTACATAATAATCGTAGGGTTATAAACATAAACAGTGAAATAAGCAAGACGAGGCATAGTTTTTTTTACAGAATTGAAGGTCACAATGTTATACAAGTTTGCATTCCAGGTTTGATATACATTTTCCCCCTGTTTGTTCAATGATCTGTCTAGTCCCTTCAAAACGCTGTTTTCTTAAATTACCAAATCACTCGTTAAATCTGATAGCATTCCTCAATTTGACCTTTCTCTCACACGTGTTTTTTTCAGAACATATACGGTAACTTATCCAGACACTACACAAAAGTCTGTCAGAATATAGAATACTTGGTTATTGACACCTTATAAACAGGAACATTGACCGACATAGTTAAGTAGCACCAAGCCAATCTAGACATTGATCTCCACCAATACCTGTGGGGATGTCTCAAGATTTTTATGAAGAGAGCTGAGTGATTACTAGAAAGCACTGAATTAACACAATAGAAGGAGGATTTATATATATAGAAACCCTTTCAGTTCAACTTTATATATACGCTTTATATGAATAACGACAAAATATGCACAACAGAATTCTTTTTTTAAAGATTTTATTTATTTATTTATTTGACAGAGAGAGAGAGACACTCAGTGAGAACACAGACAGGGGGAGGGGGAGAAGGAGAAGCAGGTTTCCCACAGAGCCGGGAGCCCACATGCGGAGCTTGATGCGGGGCTCGACGCGGGGCTCGATCTCAGGACGCCGGGATCATGACCTGAGCCCAAGGCAGATGCTTAACGGCTGAGCCACCCAGGCGCCCCAGCACAACAGAATTCTGATTTAAATATTTCTCTTCTCAGAACAGTTTTTAATCTGATCTGGTCTGAATGGCTCTTGTCTTGTTCTCACACCTGTGTCCCACTTTGGCTTGAACCTGTTTTTATCATTTGCTATGGAATCTTTCCCTCCCTCAGATAATCTGTAAAAAAGTCTGATTACCTACTTTCCTTACTGTTGCACTCCACAGTTCCAGGTTCTTCGAACAGACACTGAAAATAACTTTGGCAAATTTAAAGCTAAAGAGTTGCTCCCAGAGTCAAAATATAATGTGATAGGTATTTTATTGCTTTCATTTTCTGAATTGGTTTGGAAGAAAAAAAAATCAGTTCCTAATTAACCTTCCTCCAAAAAAAGTAAAAACAACCTGAATTCTGCTCTGGGATGGTGCTCAACACTCTCTCCCCCATAAATGGAGATATTGTCTTGACTATTGTAACCAACTCTGTGACACTGTTTCCAGTTAATCTGGAAGACCGATGCTTTCATGGGTTGCACAGCCCTGTTCAGGGGCAGTAGAAGTAACAGTAACAAACATCAATCTCACATCAAGTCTTACAGAGAAGTCAAAATTTTTTTTAATGTGAGAGTTAAGATAGGTTCATAGTGAAGAACTACAATTTAGATTTTTCTTACATAATACTTGTGAAGACCCTGTGCTAATTTGTGCAGTATCACAGATGCCTATGTCGTAGACCAAATACCAGGCTTTTCTTCCCTTCCAACTATATATTTGGTTGTTCAAATTGTAAAGCTGTCTATAGTAATGTTAAGTCTATAAAATGATTTCCGCTAGCTTCCTTACTTCATTTTCCCCACCAGTCCTACATATCTTTATTAACTGAATGTCTTCTATACTCCATATGTCTACCAACTTGCTAATACTACAAGTAGAAAAATTAATAGTAAGCCATGATATCGTCCATAATAGACTTAGAATTTGATGATGTAAATAAAAATAAAGAATTTGAAGTCACTGTGGTTATCTCAGTGATATGGGCCTTTCTTATTTGTTGTTGTTTAGCCAGCTCACAGAAATGCTCTCTATCCCATTAGTTTTCAGTAAACATATTAATGAAAAATTGAATACAAATACAGTGTCATGAGTATTGAAATAGAAGTACATCCTCAACATTATTAGAGTACTGAGAGGAAAAAATGAATTGTCTAAGGGTTTCATGATGGTTTTCATATTTGGGCTGAGAGATGAAGAGAAATGTAAAACAGTAATGCCAGACATGGCGAAATAATGAAATACTGGATTTAAGGCATGTGTGTGTCCTAAATTGCTAGATCAAATCAACCCCAAAGCATAAATTTTGACATTTTGTCAGAAATGCTTGTCTATCATGTAGTGTAAGGAGAGTCTTGGCCAGGGAATGAGCTAATTCATATCTAAACATTTTTTCTAGACAAGCTAGTGGTTTCCGATACCCAACAAGTAATTAGATTTTTGATGTGGTATGTGGTGAGAGAAAATTGAGTGGAGACGCTCAGAATAAAAGATTGTGGTTATTATTTTGTAATGGGTTGAGTAGAAAATTAATTAACAACTTAACCTGTGGTTTGACATTTTTAAAAGTTTAGATTTTTAAAAATATTTATTATATACTTCTTCTTTTTGAGAGCTTAATAGACATAAGCCCTTCATAAGTACACGATAAGCTATAATATTTATCTTCTTTGTTGAATATGCTTTTTAAAAGTGAAGGAAAAATGATGATGGCCTTTTAAATTAAGTCCCATAAGTATGATTTATGATTTGGGGGTCACACATTTTTTTATGAAAAATGGACAAGTTCTTTTTCTATCTGATTCATACAATCTAAATCTCAGGGTGAAAATCTGTCTTAGTTCCAAAAATTGAACATAAAATGTATTTTATGGGTTTACAAAATCCTCAGCATTGCTGACTTTCAGATGTTTAATTTTACCAGTTTGTAGTCAGCAAAAGGAGAGTAAAAAAATAAGGCATTATTATCTGTAAGGAAAATGTCAAACACAAGTGAAGACAAAATTAGAGAACTAAAGATTTGACCAATTCGTGTCTAAATGGCTTAGAATGATAGAGTGTTTCAATAGTCACTAAATCGCTCTTTCTTGAATAAATATCACCCATAAAAGAGTGTAAGAAGACTGGGTGGGCAACAAAATGATTGAAGAGTCACGCCTCTTAAAGCACTAGGGTTACTGAGTGAAGTTGTAACTCATCCCCTGCGTTACAATACCAGCTCCATAACCAGCAACAGGCTTGAAATTTCATATAAATTGATAGCCACACTTTAGGATTTTCAAATTTTCTAACCATTTTAAGACTTATATCGACTGATATATGATAATTGTTATACCCCGTGGTGTTGCATATTGCCTCTGAGTGAAGCTGTTGGAGAACACTGAGGAGTAAGTGGGGATGAATGGATCTGCCAGAGACAACATGTTGCATACAGTCAGGTGTGAAGGTAGCTATGGGGGGAAATGCTAGATGAAATGATACTCTTCATTTATTTCATTGCTTGGTCATGTCCTTCTTTTTTCCCTTAAAACATTCAATATCACTTAAAATATGCATTTACATCTATAAGATTTTAAGAATAAATGAAAAATCAAGAAAAGATAAGAATACTAAAAAAGAATTATGATGTTAGGACCACGGAGATTACTAGGTTAGTCCAATGTCCACATCATGGCATAAATGTGTCTCTGAGATTTTAGCAACCAGTGCAAAGAAGAATACGTTTACTCATATGATTCAACATTGTCATAAGATTTTTAATGCCATACTTATCAGAAGCAGCAAAAATATTTCTAATACTAGTACTTATATTTTAGTAGTCACATATTTTCATATGGCACTATGGAAAGGCACTATAGAATGTAGTGAAGATCCTCAAAATCTTTACAGATTCAATAAAAGGGAAGCAAGATGATGCATAGAAGCCAAGTGGAATATTGATAGATTGCTTAATAGGTGGCTTGGTACTGGTGTTTAAGAGAGCAACATATAAAATAGTTCAATTAATACCATATATCTTACAGAATATGCCCAGGTCACCATAAACTATTCATATGTATATTGTCACTAAAATGAGAAATCAGATTTATCAGAGTATTTTTAAACTAATTTAAAAAATGCAGCTGTGGGAAAAATAAGTGAGTTATGATCCAAGCTCAATAATAAAAATAGTGGAATGGCACTCAAATAAATACACATGGAAATATTCTGGATCTCACTTTAATAGATTGGTAACATTAATTTTTCTATGCATTGTGCAAGTCCACACATCTCCCACCAAAATGAACAAGACTTTTTCCTCTAAGTATTTAGAGCATTACTGCTCACTCATTAATTTATTTAGGAAATGTTTATTAGTGTCTCTTATGGGCCAGCACTGTTCTAAAAGCTTAGGGTATAGTCATGGACAAAATGGAAAAATCTATACCTCCATGTATCTCACATTACAGCAAGGATAGATGTTCAATAAACAAGAAATAAAATACATAATTATGAGAAGATTTTTGATAAGAGTTATGGAAAAACAAAATTTGAGCAGGGAGAGAGTGGGAATGCATTTGTAAATAGTGTGGTCAGAACAGGCCTCACATGGAGAAGGTGATGGAGCAGACACTGGAGGAAAGTTAAAGAGGATTCTAGTAAAAAGCATTCAGCCTATAGGAAATAGTGACAGGGTTTTAAGGTAAATGTGCCTGTGAGGCTGCCTTGCTCTTCATAAGAGCAAGGTGTTCTTGATACTATGGTCCAATGTACCTGAAGCTGAGCCTAGAGTAGAGCTTGTATTATGTATATGTTCCAAACATTGCAGAGACATATTTGTATACTTTTTAAAATGTAATTATCTGAAATTCAAATTTGATTGTATTTAAGTATATATTTTAACCCTGGTCAGAGGATAGCATGGTTAGGGCTAAAAGATCATTACCAAGATTATGTATGAGTACCTGCTTATATTTAAATAAACACTTTATCTTTTGTATTGTTATTAAATATAGCATACAGTATGTGAATACATACAGAAATAAAAATACAGTTTATTATTACTTGATATAAATTCCATAACTCATAAATCATGATTTTAATACTTCTAATAGGCTGCTTTATCTCATTTTATTTTTCTGAAATAGTTCCTGAGGGGGAATAAAAGATGTTCTAACAAGGATCTTAGTTAGGTGGCCACAAAATTTTTAAAAAGCTTATATACATTAGTTATAAAGTTAAAGGAAATGAGCATTAAAAGTTTATTTTAAAATTTCTGCTGGGCTAAATAGTAGTAAAAATTTAAAAGAAAGAAAATATGAGACATATGGTTTTATGGGATATATTTGTATAATTGGAATTAAAAGAACTTATAATTTTGAAGAGACCTTATGTAAAAATGGCACAATATCATATTGAAGACATCATATTTTTAGTTTAAATCAGTGAAGTCATTAAATTGAACATGTGATTACCAGCAAAATGCTTAATATGTCTCATACAGAGTAGACTTATATAACAATATATATATATTGTTTATGATGAAAACAGAAACAATCCCAGTGACATAAACCCTTAGAATTGTAGCTATAACTGGCCCAATTCCACTAATCCATCCCTTTGGAAACCCAAAGGTTCTCTGTAAATTTTCCTTCTCTCTTGGTACCGTGTGTACTTTCCTATCACTCTATCCTGTTCTCTCACTCATAAACTCCATCTCCTCAGTTAAATTTAAAACCAAAACCAAACAAAATGTCCAGATTACATTTCAGAACAAAGTAAATTAAAGAGAAAGAACAGTATCATAAGCTTTTGGAGTTAATTCTCTAAAAATATCCAGTGGTTACTGGGTACATTTTGCAGGATGTTTGCTGCACAGTTAAATCTGGTTAATGGAATAAATGGAAGCTAAAATCCACCCTACACTCTACTAACCAAGGGGGAACCTGCAGGTGTAAAACATGTATCTGGTAGAGAATTTGTATCCAAAGTATGTAAAGAATGCTAGCAACTTATTAATAAGATGAAAAACAACCCACTAAGAAATGAGGGGTCAGCAGGTTTGCACAGAAACTTTATCAAAGAAGAGAGGTACATGGCAAATAGCCACAAGAAAAGGTGTTTGACATCACTAGTCTTTAGGTAAAAGCAAATCAAAACCACAACCAGTTGTACTGCCCTCTTATAAAAATGGTTAAAAATTTTAAAAACAAGAGCAACCAAAGAGGACAAAATGTTGGCAAGGAAGCATATCAGCTGAACAGCTCAACTAACATGCTGATGGGAATGCAAAAGGGTATAGCAACTTCAGAAAACTTCTTGGCAGTTTTTTATAAAGTTAAACATACACTTACCATATGGTACAAGGGAAAGAAAGCATATGTCCACACGAATGTTTACAGAAGCTTTATACATAAGAGCTCAAAACTGCAAACAACTCAAACATTCATTAACTGATGAATGGACATATAATTTGTTGTATTTTCATACAATAGAGTACTATTGAGCATTACAGAGGGAAAAAAATTCAGATACATGCATCATGCTCAGTAGAAGAAGCCAGGCACCAAAGACTACATACTGTGTGAATTTACTTACTTGACATTCTGGAAAAGGCAGAAACTGTAAAATAGAAGTCAGGTCAGTGGTTATCATGGGCTGAAAATGAGGAGTGGGTTTAAGCATAGAGGGATACAAAGAAATTTTTTCATTTGATGGAAATACTCTTTATTTTTCTTTTCATTTTTTTTAATTTTTAGAAGATTTTATTTATTTATTTGAGAGAGAAATCATGAGAGGGGTTAGGGTCAGAGGGAGAAGCATGCTTCCCACTGAGAAGGGAGCCCGATGTGGGAATCAGTCTTGGGACACCAGGATCATGACTTAACCAACTGGGCCACCCCGGCACCCTATAACTTTTTTTTTAAAGATTTTATTTATTCATTTGAGAGAAAGAGCACAAGCAGGAGAGGCAGGGGCAGAGGGAGAGGGAGATGCAGACTCCTCACTGAGCTGGGATCCCAATATGGGGCTTGATCCCAGGACCCTGAGATCATGACCTGAGCCAAAGGCACCAACTGAGCCACCCAGGCACCCCAGAAATATTCTATATCTTAACCGGACTAGTTATTACACTATTGTGTACATTTGTCAAAACTCATCAAAATGAATATCTAAAAAGGGTGAATTTTTCTCTCTATAAATTATACCTCAATAAACAGGGTTTAAAAACATTACTTGCAAAATAAAAAAAAATCAAATACCTATGAATATGTATAATAAAAGATACACCAGGAAAATAATTAAAGATACCTAACTGATATTTTGGGTGGTTTAGAATTATTAAATGGCTAATTCTTCTCAAACTGATCTTGAGATTCAATGAAATCACCATCATGATACCAGAACATTGTTCTTTTGGTTTTCCTGTGTGTGGGAATGGGGTGTTTGGAATAAGATAGTTCTAGAATTTATAAGAAAATAGAAAAGTTAAAGAAGCTTTGAAAATTCTAAAGACAATGAAGAACAACAGTGAAGGACTTGCACTTGAAAATATTAATAATTATTATAAAGCTATAGCAATTAAAACAGTATGGCATTCATTCAAGGATAGACTACTTGCACAGAATTGAGAATCAAAAAAACACCCCCACAAAGGCCATCTGACTACAACACAGGTGCAAGTGCACTGAACTTGAAAATGGTGGGGTTTTCAACAAATCACGTTTGTCCATGGGTGTATCCGTATGAGAAAAAAAATCCATTTTGATCATTACTTCACACCATACCAAAAAAAAAAAAAAAAATCCAGGTAGTTCATAGACCTAATTTGAAGGTAAAATATACAGCTTCCATAAAAACTATAGGAAAATGCTTCACATATGTGCATATTTTTAAAAAAGATTTTTAAATTTATTTTAGAGACAGAAAGAAAGTGTCAAGTGGGGAGGGGCAAAGGAAGAGGGTGAGAGAGAGAAGTCCAGGCAGACTCCATGCTGAGCACGGAGCTTGAAGAGGGGCCCAATATCAAGACCCTGAGAACACAACCTGAGCTGAAACCAAGAGTCAACCACTCAACCAACTATACCATGCAGGAGCCCCTATGCAGATTTTTCTTCAACATGAAGCAGTAAGCATAAACAATAAAAGATATGTTGATAAGTCAGTACAAAAACTACAAAGATCTGTCTATTAAAAGGCACCAGGAAGAGACTGAAAACGTAAGTCATTGACTGTGAGAAAATATTTTCACTATACATATCTTGTTTTTAAAAAAGAAAAACTTGCATTGAATAAACCTACAAAGTCATTAAAAAATAGACAATGGAGGATCCAAATTAAAGCCAAAAAGAATGCAAAATGTTTCTCAACACCATTAATCATTTACAAAATTCAAATTATAACCCAAAAGTGACAAAACAAACTCACCAACCTGGATTAAATTAGAAACACGCAGTAAGTGCCACCAATGATAAGGAGGAACTGGAATACTCATAACTAGCTAGTGGAAGGGTAAATTGGTGCAAGGAAACAGTGGGTCTCCTTGAGATAAGTAATGAGATGATCTTAAACATCAAGGGAACCCCAAAATGGGACAAATCTATTCCAATTAGTAGAAAAAAACCAAGAACATTAGTGTATGCATTCATTTATGTGCCTAATACATTTATAAGTATAAATGAAAACAACTCATATGAAGAAGACTAAGCAAAATTATATCTGGGGCCTGGGTGATGCAGCTGGTTGATCACCCAGCTCTTGGTTTCAGCTCAGGCCATGATCGCAGGATGGTAAGATCGAGCCTGGAGTCCAGCTTCATGCTCAATGGGGAGTCTGCTTGAGATTCTCTCTCCCTCTCCTTCTCCCTCTGCCTCTCTCCTCTGTGCTCACACACATTCTCTCTCTCATTCTCACAAATAAATAAATAAATCTTTTAAAAAGTATATCTAGAAGTTAATTATATACTGATTTAGATAAAAAAATCTAAAACATTAAATGCATGGAGATTTGGTTAATAAAAATAAACACTGGCATAGTGCCAATTACTTTCTGGGACGTTTACTCTTTAGTAGAAGTTTACCTTTAAAGTTTTCAGTCATAAACTCAAACTAAAAGCTAAGAAAATCACACTGCCAGTGGCTCCTCTGGCAATAATTTAAAATATTTTGGCTGGAACTGCAGAGTTAGAAGTGACCCTGTGTTATCCATCCAGGAAACCAAAGAATTGTCTCAATAGTTTGTGAATTATAGGGGGTTTTACTAGACTGTGGCAAATGTCCCACGAGTAATGCTCTGCATGTCATTGTGTAGAGTTACATTCTCCAAGCATGCCTAGACACAAGTCAGTACTGTATTCCTATGAAGCTCAAAGTATTATACATCAGATGATTGCCAGACAAGTTCTTTAATTCTGAAGGACAGATCTCAGGAGAAAACCAAAAATGTGATTAGAGAAAATTTCAGTCTAGATGGCCGTAATCATCCTATTAAATGACCATTCACTATAGTGACTGTCATTTTTATCTACGTGAGGAAAAGCTTTGTATTTTATTTCCAAAGCTTTTATTGGCTTGTTTTTAGAAAGTGTATCCATTAAAAAAATATGGTCGTAAAGTCAAGGCTCTGTATCTCACAGAAGGAAAGAAAGAGTTCTTTGAATCAAGTATCTAAAAATAATAAAGGTTTCTTTATGCATTTCGTGTAGCAAGTGACAGCTGTCTTTCACTTTCTAAAAATCTTGATTAAATGCAATAGTAGCAAAATCAATCTTTTCCTATTTAACTCCCTGCAGTAAAAGACAAGGAAACAACATTATATTATAAATCACTGTGGAACTAGCACCTGGGAACCACCCCTAACATTTTATATAATATTCTTCTCTATCAGAAGGAGTTATAAATCACTGACATTATCCTTCTACATCTTGGTGAAGGAATTAAAGTTGCACTTAGAGATTCATATTTAACATAGAATGTAAAATAATATGTGGATATTGTTTGTAGTTCAGGCCAGGTGAAGTTGCTTATTCAGCATTTCTGTTGTGAAATCATCTATGAAGTAATAGCAGAAGTGACCAGAGAGTTGAGAAATAAATGCTAATCTAAAACGGCTGAATTGAAGCACTTCATGGTACATGAACAAAAATGAGTATTGTGAATGATATAAACAACCTATTAGTAGTAGAAATGCAAAGAATACATCTCTCATTGGTCTTTTACATAAAATGTTTAAAATTTTAAAGATTCTCTTTGAAAAGTAAGAGATAACCGCAAGTGTTTTGGATTTAAAGATGGACATATGTTGTGCATCAAATGTAATTTTATGATGTAATTCTATTTGCAAATTGATTAAGGATGACTTAAAAAATTTTGCTTATATAATTCACATATTGAATTATTATTTGTAATAAATGAGAAAATTTTGATTTGGAACCAGATTGAAAGTATTCGATGCTTACTTAGTACTATATGTTGGCTAATTGAACATAATAAAAAAGAGAACTTTTTTTATAGTGAGGCCATAGCCCCCACTCGGTTGAAGCAACAAGCTGTTTTATTTCCTATTTTATAGATTTATCTCTTTCATAAGCCAAACTTTAATATTAATGGTTCTGGAAATAATAGTTGTATATCTATCTTTTTCCAATTAAAAAGCCTATTGTACTATGAAAATTAAAATGAGATACCAATTTCACATAGCATGCTGAAAATAATATTTTAAAATGCAATAACTAGTGTGAGGAGATGGAATAGATTCAGATACTCCCAACTGAAGGGAAAGTTAGTATAATTATTATTAGGAGAAGTTTCACAATATTTAGCAGAAGAGTTAAGAGTATATATGATCTGACTGAATATACCTATACCAAGAAAAATTTTAAGGAAAACAGTAAGGTTCACAAAATTATATTGAACTAGATCTTAGGAATAGTGTTTTTTGTGCTAGTAAGCATATTTAGTCTTAACCTCAAAAAGCTAGGAACTGGGCGCCTGGGTGGCTCAGTGGGTTAATGCCTCTGCTTTCGGCTCAGGTCATGATCTCAGGGTCCTGGGATCGAGGCCCGCATCGGGCTCCCTGCTCAGCGGGGAGCCTGCTTCCCCCTCTCTCTCTCTGCCTGCCTCTCTGCCTCCTTGTGATCTCTCTCCCTCTGTGAAATAAATAAATAAAATCTTTAAAAAAAAAAAAAAAAAAAAAAAAAAGCTAGGAACTGATTAAATAGGAAATGGCATGTTTACATTCTAGGAAAAAAGGTGGTACTATAAATTACATTGTAAGAGAATAAAAGGTAACTAAAAGAGTGTACAAATGAATAAAGAATAAAACTGTTCTTTAGAGATTCTCATAAAAACATCTGATAAAATTTAAGTCATTATCATCATCATCATCATTATCATCATCATCATCATCACTGTTATCATCACCGTCATTATTGTAGTAAAAACTCAGCAATCTAGGAAAGAAAGCACATTTTTAACCTGATAAAGGATTTTTTTAATAACAATAAGAAGAAATTTCATAATGGTGAAATATTAAAAGCTTTCCTCTGTCATCAGGAAATAAGACAAGAATAGTACTTTCACACTTCTATTCATCATTGTCTAGGACGTTATAGCCAGTATAATAAGTCAGGAAGAGAAAAAAAAAAGAGCGGGGGTGGCAGGAGATGTGTAATAAAAGGAATAAAATAAAAAAAATCAAAAAGACCTAGATCAAATGTTGTATGTACCATGTTAATAAATTAAAAGGGTTGACAGTTTAAAGACATCATCTCTCCCTAAACTAGACAAATATTTATTGAATAAATAGCTTTATTCCAGTATAAACGCAAAATTCCAAACTTTTTTCAGGGAAAATGACAAGCTAAGAGTCAAAATAATCTTGGAGGAGGGCAAATTAGGAAGACCTGCTTGATTTTACAGGTATCAAAATGATCACAATAGAGTAACTGATACAGAATGATTTTTGCAAAAAAAAAGTGGCAAATGGAACAGATTAGTGAGTCTGGATGGCGACTCATACATAGATGGACACTTGGTTTATGACTAAGATGCAGCTCCAGAGGAAGTGGAAGGGATATTCTTTTTAAAAAGATAATAAAATAATTGAATAACATGGGGAAAATGCATCTTAACATCTACCTTGCATCTACTTGAATGATTACAATAAAGCTTCCAAAAGATGATATGGAAAATCATCTTCACACTAAGGAAAAGAATAGTCTCTCAATAAGTAATAAAAAGCATGAGTTGTAAAGTAAATAAATAACTATGAAATTAGATTACATTAAAACAATAAATCCTCTGTTATAGACAAAATTAAGAGAATGAAAGACAAGGAAGAATATATTGGCCACACATATACCTCCCAAGGGCTCAAATCCAGAGCATTAAGTGAACTCAAAGACAGAATAGATAATCCATTAGACAACAGACTTTAATAAACACTCTATGGAAAAGAGAATATATAAATATAAAGAAAAATATATGAAGAGACTCTTTTCAGTTGCCAGGCAAAAGCAAATTAAAATAAAAATGTTACTATCTACACTCAGTTCAGAATCACTGAAATTAAACAGAATGAAAATTTCAAGTGTCAAGGAAAACATGGTGCAGCTGGAACTCTCCCAGCAAGTGGTGTGAGGTTGAATACAGGCACTTTCAATAAACATTTGCCAATTATTTCATAAATTTGAAAAAAAATGCAAGTCCTATGGTTGAGTAACTCTATTCCTAAGCACAAATTCAACAGAAATGTAAATATATAGAAACCAAAATAAAAGTACAGAATCTTCATAGCTGCTTTAATTAATTGCTAAAATACCAAATAGTTTAAGAACTCTAGAATGGATAAGAGTTTTATTTATACAGTGGAAAACTCCACAACAATGAAAATGTACAAACTCTGCTGCATGAAACTATGTGGGTAAATCTACAAATACAATGTTAAGCTAAAGAAGACAGACACAAACTAATACATACTGTATGGTTCCATTTATATACTGTTCAAAAACAGGCAAAGTAAATTTGTTTTATTAGAAATTAGGGTGGCGTTACCTTTGGGGGAAGGGAGAATAGAGGTTAAGAGAGGCAATAGGGGAGTCTTCTGGGACCGTCTGAATATTTTGTTTATTGATCTGGATGCAAATGAACACAAGTTTTCATTTTGCAATAATTCATCAAATTTCTGTCTTATAATTTGTATGACTTTGTGTAAGCATATATTTTAAGAAAAGTATTTATTTATGAAACAACATCCAAAATTTTAGTTGTTTTTCATGACTAGACTATACTTTGATGGTTGTAATCACAAGATACAGACACACACACACATATATATTAGTGTGTATGTGTGAGTGTGTGTGTATGTGTCTGTGTGTGTTGGATGAGAGAGAAGATAAATGATTGTAAGTTTAGGATGTTGATCCAATGAGGCCATCCAGTCATCAAAGTCTATTAACTCATTTGGAATGCTGATGGATACGTGTTTCCCTTAATTTTTTATTTAAACAACAACAAAAACCAAGGATGAGGTTTTGTCGTTGTTGTTTTTTATATGTCACCATACAGTACATCATTAGTTGTTTTTTTTTTTAAGATTTTATTTATTTATTTATTTGACACAGAGAGAGAGATCAGATCACAACTAGGCAGAGGCAGGCAGAGAGAGAGAGGAGGAAGCGGGCTCCCCGCTGAGCAGGAAGCCCGATGCGGGCCTCGATCCCAGGACCCTGAGATCATGACTTGAGCCGAAGGCAGAGGCTTTAACCCACTGAGCCACCCAGGTGCCCATCATTAGTTTTTGGTGTAGTGTTCCATGATTTATTATTTGCATATAACACCCAGTGCTCATTGCAACACATGCCCTCCTTAATACCCATCACCGGGCTAACCCATCCCCCCAACCCCCCACCCTCTAAAACCCTCAGATTGTTTCCCCAGAGTCCATAGTCTCTTGTGGTTTGTCTCCCCCTCTGATTACCCCCCTTCATTTTTCCCTTCCTTCCCCTAATGTCCTCCATGCTATTCCTTATGTTCCACAAATAAATGAAACCATATGATAATTGTCTTTTTCTGCTTCACTTACTCCACTTAGCAGAATCCCCTCCAGTTCCATCCGTGTTGATGCAAATGTTGGGTATTCATCAGGGATGAGTTTTTAAGCAAGAAACCTTTCAGCAGAGGTTTTACCGACAGAACATACTCTTCTCACCCACTCCTGTGGCTTACTTTTGGGAAGGGACATGTAGATCTTGGCCTACCTGCCTTAAAAAAAAAAAAAAGTTATTGACAGTCTATTTTTTTTTTCAAGTTTGTATTTAGATGCCAGAGAGTTAACATACAGTGCAATAGTAGTTTCAGATATTGACAGTTCATTGATCTCATTTATGTCCCATGAAAAGGAACAACTTTATAACTACCTGTGAAAATATATTTATCTTAAAAAACATATTCATGTATTCGGAGTATTAAGAAAACACTCATAAAATATATTCTTAAAGGCACCTTTGTGTTGGGGTTTGTTCTGTTTGCAGACTTGACCAGTATGCATAGTAGGAGTATAGCATCTGACCAATACAAAAAGTAAGACAACCAACAAGTGTGAGTGGGGCTAGGAGAACTATCAGCATTTAGGGAGGTAACTTAAATTTAGATTTTACTGGGACAGTCTTAGGTTTCTAAGAATCAGTTATTGAAGTGAATGTGACAAGAACCAAACAAATGATCAGAATCTCTACGCTGGATGTGGCTCAGGGTGAGGCTCTTATATGAAGAAATGAGGGTAAGTCAGAGAATCTAGGAAGGAGGGGGAGAAGACAGTAAGAGTTAAGCTGTAAATTTGTGGGCATCCAGGGTAGAGTTTTGTGTCAGTTACACAACGTACAGATTTGAGAGAGCATTGTCTCCTGATTGCTGCCTTCTTCAGACCAAAGCGATTCAAGGACTGGGAGTGTCTGAAGTAACAAGTGGAAGTCCTCAGGTCCTGAACACACGTTGGGCACTTAGTGAAGTATTAATGTAGATTTTGTGTTTTAGACGTGTAACACAATGAGTTTTGGGAAAAGATTTTATTTCATTGCATTTCATTTTCTTAAATTGTTGAAGGAAAATATAACTTGCAACTGAGAATCATTTGTCTTTTTTTTTTTAACTAATTTTTGTTAAAATGGTTCTTTGGTTAATAAATAGTTCCCAGAATACAAAAAAAGGAAATTCTGGGGGCACATGTGTGGCTCAGTTGTTAAGCGTCTTCCTTTGGTTCAGGTCGTGATCCCAGGATCCTGGGATTGAGCCCCACATCAGGCTCCCTGCTCTGCCGGAAGCCTGCTTCTCCCTGTCTCACTCCCCCTGCCTGTGCGTCCCTCTCTCTGTGTTTCTCTCTGTCAAATAAATAAATAAAATATTAAAACAAAAGGAAATTCTGCTTTCTAATATGCTAAGGATTTTATATTGAAATGTGAATATAATCATCAAATGATAAAAAAATCTAAAAAAAAAAAAAGAAAAATGTATAAAGAATCTACAGTTGTGATAGCTCCAATCCAGAAATGGACTTTTAAAAAGAAAGAGTGCTAAAATATCTATATATCCATATCTATATCTATATATAGGTTTCTTTCATTTATCCTAATTGATTATTGGTGATAAAGGTGAGCTATCTGATAAGAAAATATCACTGTGTCCTCATTTAGATTCCTCCTTAGCGTTAGAGATAATTTTGATTCTTCCTTATTACATGTGAAAATAATTAAAACTACACCTACAAATTTCAAGATGCCATCACTTTTAAAGATATGTTTTTCCAGCATATTAAAATGTATTTGGATACATTGGCTTGCTTTGTTTTGTTCCTCAGTAAACAAGTCACATTTATTCTCAGGAAAGATTTATCATTTCTGAAAGTCACCTAGGTACTTAAATCATGGGCTTAAAGCAGTTTTAAAAAATGTAACTAAAGATAGACTGTGACCTTTTAGAAGGTGAAAAGACTTATTTTTGAGCCATATGGTCAGCCTCAGGCTTAAGACATTAAAATTGAGGCTGGAGGGAGTTCAAGCAATGACACTGATTAGTGCATATGTCCCTATATTAGATGCACCAAAAGACAGCAAGAAAATCCTTTATGACAACTTGTCTGTTGTCATTAACGCAATCCTTGCAAAAGGAAAAGAATCATTCTTGGATATGTCAATGCCTGAGTTGGTTAGAACCACAACAAATTGCATGAAGTTATTTCAAATACAGTTTTAGGCAATATTTAAAGGGCCAAAAAACTGAACAGATCACAATTTGGGGGGCATTTCTGATTGGTTTATCCCAAAAGTACCTGAATTATTACATTTTTCCTCCCTTGATATTCATTCCTGGGGTGTTTTCTATAGTACAAAAATAAACTGACCTGAATCCTTGCCCTAAAGTCATGATTCTCACAGTACCCATATTACTCAGGGTAAATATCTAGACACTGATTTATCAGGCCGATTCAATTAGTTAGTTTTTAGAAAGTTACTTTACTCTCAGCTATAAGACAATACAATCATTTTCTCCTTTGATTCTCATATGATAGCAATAAGGCAGAAAATTCTTCCTTCTAAATAATATTTGCTTTTTTTCAGGCTGAAGAGCATTTATAAAGATGAAGAATGGCAAATTGATATGACAGCTTGTAAAATTCCATATTTACTCTTTCTTTTTCCATGATTTAAAATTAGAACCATGATGCAAATTTTCTAACACTATTATTTCACCTTATCACCCCAGGCTTAAGAGTCTAGGGGATTCTCAAATACTTAATGGCAGGAAGAAGAATCAAATATATATATATATATATATATATATATATAATATTTTCAGGTTTCAGTATGAAACAAATATGCTTTGTAAGACTCTTGTGGTCTCCTTATTAAATAGATCATATCAAAGTGATATTGTTCATGAATACCATAGAATTTTGTATTTTTTCAACTATTATCTTTATCATCATGTATCTTAAAATCCAAGATAAAATAATTTATTTAAATGGGCCTTGGATACCTACTTTTTCAAGGTGATTGTTTAACATTAGGGTGGGCTAGTCTTCTCTGGTACTGTTGTGAGCCTACTTTATTGACCATGCACTTGAGTGCCCATACAGTATCAGGTCCAAAAGTATATCCTATCACTACACCTCAGCATTTCTAATATAATAGGATGTTATATTGATGAGTATGACTTATGAAAATTAAACATTAAAAAATAAACACAGAGAGAACATTTTCCTTAAGGGAATGAATACATTTTAAAAGATGCATGCTAATTTTACAGGAGGGTTGAATAATAGCCATCAGAAGGGAAATCTTGTATCAAGGGAAGGAAATATTTTGATTTTGATAAATGAGAAATATAGTACATCAGATTAGTGGTCTCAGGAGATATTGTGGAACAGAAGATGAGATATGAGGACTGCTCAGGATTTACCTTTTTACAACCACAAGAGTGAGATGAGCCAGGGGCACAGTTTGGCTTGATTGATGAGCAGAATTAGCTCTGAGCCAACTGAGAGCAACCTCGTATACTACTATTGGTTAGATCAGTTGGGAGGTTGCTTATGAAATTTTAATGCAAAAAGCTGTATGTAAACAGCAATTAGATGTGACTCCAAAGTAGTTCCATCTTAGTAAATGATTTAGGGAACTTTTGGAAAAGTTGTGTTCTCCACTAATTTAGTCATTGCCATTGTAAATACACTAAACATACATGAATTCATATTGTCTCACTTGTCCTATCTCAGGCCTTCAGGACATACAAGGACATCTTGGGAAAAGCAAAACAAATTCCTCTATATATACCAACGCTAATCTGCACTTACTAGCCCCCCAAATCCAAGTCCGTTGCTGGTCTTGCCTGGTTATTCTGATGAGGCAACCCATCTCTACTTCGTGGAGTTTTTCTTGAGCCTACAAAAAACTAAACTTAAAGGTAATCATGTTAAATTAACCAATAATTTTTATAATATAACTGCCCACAGTGGCTGTATTTATACCAAGTGAATCTGGCTTCCAACCAGAGACAGAGACACTTACCCCAACTTGTGCATCAGTTTGTCTCTAACGTGAACTTACAATTTGAATTTTAAGGTCTGAGGTTAAATTGCTTTCTTGGATGGAGAAGGTATGAACCTGAGGAGCTGGGTGTCGCCCTCATGAGGGCTCCAGAGAAGCTGATGAAATCCCTTTGCTAAGTTCTGAACCAACTGAGAGACAGATATAAAAGATAAGAAGATGGAAATCAAAATGTCATTATACAGATACAATCTAGATTGGAGCACATGCCTTAGTTTTGATACTACTGTGGTATTTCTAATTCAGCACACCGCTGCACTCTTCACAGTGCAGCATTCAAAACCAGAGTTGTCCCCAAGAGGACATAGTTTTCTTGCTTTGAACAGGCAGATCCCCTTTTCCTCCAACCAAAAATTTGAAATTCACCAATAAGATAAGCCAGTCACCTCATCCCATCGGGAGTCCTTGCCATGGAAGGAGACATCAGAAGTAGAAAGTTGGCTGATTAACAGAGACGAAAGAATAAGGAGGATATTCATCAAATTCACCAGTGACCACCTAGATTCTTCACCTAAAACTGAATTCATCTCCATTTCTACTTGCCCCATCTAAGCAGTCACACATCATCTCTTTTTAAGTGTTTTTTTCCTTGTCATTTAAATTCAAATTTGTGGCTCTCTCTTTAATATTGTTTTATCTTGTCCTCTCTAAACCAGTCAATAATCCTATCACACTTTTCTTCACCCAAAGAAATATTCCTAAATTCTTTTTTTCCTTATTCCCACTCTTCTCCATCACCTATAATCAAACCAGTATTTTTCAGAGCATTGAGAACATTGGCCCTCAAAACGTCTCTGCAAAAACAAAAACAAAAACAAAAAAAAGACTTTCTATGATGTCTACAAACATTTCAAAAATGCCACATGCTTTACACCATTGTAAAGATTTAAATGCTCATGAGCAGAGATGTCTTCCAATAAAGAAACCTCGTTGACTCATTTAATACAAAATTCCCAATCTTATTTCAACACAGCAACTTAAATAAGTAATAATAGCTCTTAGAACCTGTAAGAACTAGTGTTCTGTGAAACACACTTTGAGAAATGTTTTCCCAATATTTTTATAATTTTCTAACTAGTTCCTGGCCTCAAAGGTAGTCATGCCAAACTAATGAACACATGTTATGATATACTTTCCCTGTTTAAAAACATTCTATATATCCACACTGCCTCTTGGACAAACATAAGTTCAAACTATGCAAGGCAATTTTCAAAGTTAGGTACAACTTTTACTCAAGCTATCTTTTTAGATGAAACTACCACTATTTCCTAAAACAAAATTCTTTCAGAAGTCAAACATATTCTCTTATTACTTCTTCAAAGGACAAGTAACCTAAGTTCCCTAAGCTTCAGGTCCCTCCATTCTTACCTCATAGCTAAAATTATATATCAAGCCTTTCTGGACTCACTCTTCCCTGTTTGCACATAAAACTCATTACATTCTGTGCACTGGGACTTATCCTGTTTTTTTATGTGTTTTACATATGTTTGATTTATTTTATACATGTTTTATACATGTTGGGGCAACATGTGTCTGGGCTCAATGGGCTCAGAGAAAATATAATGTAATGATTAATAACTGTGGATCCACATCCTAACCAAGATCACTTCGTAGACACATGATTTCAAGAAAATTACTTTTTCTTTTGTGTGTCTTTTTCCTTATGTCAAAACTGCAAATAAATATTAGTTGGCAGGATTTTCATGAATATTAAATGAGAGTGTGTGTATACAGATAGCAGTTTCTTAGTATGTAGGTATTAGGATTAATATTAGATTGCAAATTTCTTCATATCAATATCAAACTTCTGTGTTTCTTTTTAGTGTCCCATGTTCTTTAAGGATTTATGTATCTGAGAGAGAGAGAGTTCGAAAATGTTCCTGCACAGGTGCACACAGACAAGCTGGGGGGGGGGAGGGGGAGGGGAGAGGATCCTTANGCCCTATATGGGGCTCCATTTCATGACCTTGAGATCAGGACCTGAGCCTGAAATCCAGAGTCCCCCACTTAGCCGACTGAGCCACACAGGTACCCTTGTAATGTCTCATTTTGTAGACAAGGAGATTTGTTTATGGGAAATATTTGTGAAATATTGTCTGGAGTAAAAATATCAGAACTTTAAGGATTCATAGTGGCCATAAAATTTAGTATACTCATTTTATAAATTGGAAGCTGATACACTGAACATGCAGTTTACTTGCCCAATGTAACACAGTTGATTGATAATACATGCAGGAATAGTCCTTTGGGCCAATACCTATCATATCCAGACTTTAATTAATGACTTACCTAAGAAAAATCTGGCAAGCTACAGATAATTCAATATTTTAGTTTACTGCCAAAGTAAGCACTCTTCATGTAATATAGGGGTAAAATGCAAAAATGGCCCCCAAATTCTTCTTGCATCCACATCCCCTGAGTAACTTTTTTATGGTCTCCCACCATCTTTCACTGGCCATGTGAATTGTTTTGAAAACTAAAATGTTACTAAGTACAAACAGAAGTTTGAAAAACATTTGTGAGTAGAGCTTTTTCTTTCCTCAAATCTCTTACAACCCTCTGGGCACCATGTGAAAATGTTCACACAAGTTTGCTGAGATAAAAGAGACCACAGAAAGTAGAAATGAGGGCGCCTGGACGGCTCAGTTGGTTAAGCGACTGCCTTCGACTCAGGTCTGATCCGGGAGTGCTGGGATCGAGGTCCGCATCGGGCTCCCAGCTCCACGGGGAGTCTGCCTCTCCCTCTGACCCTCTCCCCTCTCATGCTCTCTTTCGCTCTCTCTCAAATAAATAAAATCTTTAAATTTTTTTTTAAAAAAAGAAACGAAAGCAGAAATGAGATGTTCCAGTGTAGCCCCCTCCCCACATTCCAGAACAATCTGCCCCAGCCAACCTGTCGACTCACCACAGAGCATGAGTGAGTTAGGCAGAAGATTCACCATTTGAGCTCAGCCCAAATTTCTGATTCACAGAATCATGAAGTAAATGAAAGATTGTTTTAAGCCACTAAGTTTGGGGGTGGAGTGTTACACAGCAAAAGTAATCCACTAGAAATTGCTTTGTGGATTGATAATTAAATGTTTTATGAAAAATAGGAAGATACTTGCTCGGTTCAAGTCCCCTCATATGTAAAAAGAAGTTACTTTTCTCTAGACAAAATTATTATTTGATTAATAGGATATACCATAGACCCAGATATCATAGCATTGAGTGCTTTTGTCCTCAACACTTATCAGTTGTTTGTTACATCAGATTTATTGTCTTAGCAGCTGCGTCTCTTTGTTGGTGTTCTCTGCTTATGACTAATTTTTCAGATCATCTATTGACTCTGGCACACTGTGTTCCCCAAAGGAAGTATTCCATGACATAAGATACACTTTGACAATTGCCATGAAAAGTAACAGTGG
>LNAC01000781.1:99595-154348 GCA_002007465.1 Ailurus styani
CTCTCTCTGCCTGCCTCTCTGTCTCCTTGTGATCTCTCTCCCTCTGTGAAATAAATAAATAAAATCTTAAAAAAAAAAAAGTAACAGTGGTATTTGAAAGCCATCTAGCACATTCAAAGAGGATGACAATATACCATTCCACCTAGATATCTGAGAAAAATAATCAGCAATTTCTCCCATTCCTTAAATAATAAAAATCTTCTTACACCCATATTGTTAAGTAAAGCACCAAAAATTACATTATAGCTTCACACATTTACATAGATTTTCATAGTGCTCTTGATATAAGATAGAGAAATATGATATGGAGCAGATAGGGATTATTTGATTTTTCCACTTAACTCAGGTCTCCATGAAAGCCCAAGAAACACTTCCTTAAAATCAGCATGGATGATATTGATGAATGTTTATCAAGGACTCTCTCTCTCTCTCTCATTTTTTATTTTTAGTTAAGTCGATGGTTCATTTTTTCTTTCTTCTTTTTTTCTTTTTCAGTGATTCATCAGTCTTATATAATGTCCAGTGCTTATTACATCACGTGCCCTCTTTAATGTCCATAACCCAATTATCACATCCCCCCACCACTTTCCCCTCCAGCAATGCTAAGTTTGTTTTCCATGCTTAAGAGTCTTAAGGTTTGTCTCCTTGTTTACCAAGGACTCTTAAGTTATACTTGTGCAATTTTTGAGCTACAAGGAACAGAAACAATATCATTTAATTTCTATACCTCCAGCATCTATGCTAATGTCTAAAACACATTGAATGTTCTAAAAAATTGTGGAATACATAAATCATGGATTAATGGACCATAAGGTTAGCTCTGAGTACTTTCTACTTTGATAATATTATCAACTTCAAAAAACTGGACAAGGATAAAGCCAAAAGGAGACAAGGGAAAAAATTAAATTGACTTTACTCAAAAAAAGTTTTTTTTGACTCAAGAGTTAAATACATCTGGTTATGTTATCAGGTGGTACAATGAAAAACACAAAGTGGTAGAGAAAACAGTCAGCATGCTAATTATCCAGAATACTCAATTTAAGAAAAAATAAGTATCTTCACCCAGTCTAAAATAATTAATTTGGGGGTACAGTGTACTTCTATCAGAGTTATTTTAATTAATTACTTTTTGAAAGCTTTTATTTATTTATTTTAAAGATTTTATTTATTTATTTCACAGAGGGAGAGAGATCACAAGGAGGCAGAGAGGCAGGCAGAGAGAGAAGGGGAAGCAGGCTCCCCGCTGAGCAGGGAGCCCGATGCGGGCCTCGATCCCAGGACCCGGAGATCATGACCTGAGCCGAAAGCAGAGGCTTTAACCCACTGAACCACCCAGGCGCCCTGAAAGCTTTTATTTTTAAGTGATCTCTACACCCAATGTGAGCCTCAAACCCACAACTGTGAGAGCAAGAATCACATGCTCAGGGCACCTGGGTGGCTCAGTGGTTTAAAGCCTCTGCCTTAGGCTCAGGTCATGATCTCAGGGTCCTGGGATCGAGGCCCAGGTCCGGCTCCCTGCTCAGCGGGGAGCCTGCTTCCCCCTCCTCTCTCTCTGCCTGCCTCTCTGCCTCCTTGTGATCTCTCTCCCTCTGTGAAATAAATAAATAAAATATTAAAAAAAAAAAGAATCACATGCTCCACCTACTGAGCCAGCCAGGTGTCCGAGTTATTTTAATTTAAACTCCTCGAAATTCTCTAACTTGAAACTTGCATATCCTTCCTTTGCCATGAAAACTAACAAAAGTTCTAACGTTAGGTCAAGGTTGATTGACAGAAATGCTTGACAGCAGTTGATGTGCCTATAAAATGGAATTAAGCTTCAGTTTTTTTGTCTTGTTAATGATATATGTATGGAATGCCAAGTATTTAGCAATACTGGTTAATCGGGGAATCCACTGTGAATGATTAAAGGCACATTAAATATGTCATTTGTAATGCAGGCTCAGGGCTACTATTGCATTTTTGCTCTAATGAGTTAATGTGCTTGAAGAAATGATGATGTTAGGCTAAAGTTGTTTTAACTTTCAAAGAAAAGGGTTTTTAATTAAAATAATCATAGACTCTCCTTGAAAAACTCATTGTCTTTGTAAGGAGAATTAAAGAATTGCATTTTTTCCTGCAATTAAGTTTTCAAGCACTAATGAAAAATGGGACCAAAATGACCAGTATGCTCATAGAAAAAGGCCTGATTTCATTATAGCTGATCTGGAATCTGTTCAAATTGGAGAACAAGAGGGGTGGCAGGAAATAAACATCCTTAGAAGTCACGGACAAGCTGAAATAATGACATTCGGCAGAGTGTTGCACACTTTAACTAATGCCTATATACGAGGAGGTTATTTTAGCTTCTTGCATTCAATTCAAATAGGGAAAGACCGTGTCACCTCATAAATTGAAGTGCATCTGACACATAAAGCTGTTTTAGGGAAAAACCTACTCCTTTTAAAATTTCCAATATCATCAGGAAACCCAGACGTAGGACACTCCCAAGATCTGACTTGCATTTAAGATAGTCTGATGTGTGAAATCTTGTGAGGTAACACTTTGGGATTAATTTTTATCAATTCTTTGCTGTAGGAAACCTGCCTGATGATAAAGAAATAAACATTATCTCTCTGGTCTGAACTAGTGATTTTCCATACTGTGCAAAATGATATTTTTAAGCTTCTTTATAAATGATAGGTCAAGGGCTTTGTACAGAAGGTAGATAATATTTTCAAAATGAACCCTCATTGAATTGTGATGCTATTTCTGACAAAAAGAAAAGGACACATCAAGAGAGAAGATTTTATCTTTATTATCATCTTTATTACTGTCATCATGACAATCATCCAAAGTATTTTTCATTATAATTGTTCTAAGCGTTTATGCTTAGTGCTGTGAGTGTAGAGTGCTCTTCTAGCATCGTCATAAACAAGATAACAAAGTTGTTATTTCTCTTTCATCCAGTCTAAGAGTTGTCATTCCCATTTGGCTTTAAAATACAGTAAATGGGGATGATAATCCAGAGAAGAAACTAGAGAATAAAATATTAGACTATAGCTTAATTTTCCCTTCAACTTGGAAAAATCCACCCCTTTCTATAGATATGAATAAAATTAATACTTCTTCAAGTTTGAATAATAGCATCCTGAGGAAACAAGGCATTCCATAACACTTGTAACACTTTTTACAAGTGTGATTTGTAGTAGACATTTATTACCATCTCATCTAATTTCAACCTGAAAAGTTATAGAGAAAATCATTGGCAAGTGCATTTTATTTTATTTTATTATTTTTTTTAAAGATTTTATTTCTTTATTTGATACAGAGAGAGAGAGATCACAAGTAGGCATAGAGGCAGAGAGAGAGGAGGAAGCAGGATCCCTGCCGAGCAGAGAGCCCGATATGGGCCTCGATCCCAGGACCCTGAGATCATGACCTGAGCCGAAGGCAGAGGCTTTAACCCACTGAGCCACCCAGGCGCCCGCAAGTGCATTTTATATTTAATTTTTAAACAACTTAATTGAAAATTCAAATAAGATGATAAAGTACTGACTTTATATATCTGGAAAAGCAAATATATTTGGTCTTGATATTGTAATTGAAGAGGTATTTCTCACACACCAAACTGATAGGAGTCAGCTGGCAAAGGTGAAAGAAGGCAGGGGGTGGGGGTTGTTTGTTTGATTCCTATAATAGACAATGATGCCAAGGGGCAGCAAATGTCATTATTTCTTATGCTTATTAACTGGAGCTCCCACTGAGCTTAGAAGACCATGAATTCCTGGGGATGTAAAAAAGGCAGAACAACCATCCCCGATTCTATCGAGCTCCTTTTCTAGGAATTCTTCATGTGATGGGGCATGTTTTCATCATTCTTATATGTTACATAATATTATAATGCCTCATAATAGGAAACCAGGATCTTTGAAACTATGGACATTTTATTTATTTAGTTAGTTAGTTAGTTTTAATTTTTTAAAGATTTTATTTATTTATTTGAAAGAGAGCAGAGTGAGAGAGAGAGAGAGAGAGAGAGAGCACATGAGCAGGGGAAAGGGGCAGAGGGAGAGGGAGAAGTAGGCTCCCCACTGAGCAGGGAGCCCCAACACACAAGAGGCTCCATCCCAGAACCCTGGGATCATGACCTAAGCCGAAGGCAGATGCTTAATGGACTGAGTCACCCCCAAACTATGGACATTTGAAATGTTCTCTAGGACCCACTCAATTAATTAGCAAACAGAATGCCTCAGTTATTTCACTTGAAAAATTCAAGTTTTTAGAACCAGCAACAAAGTGTTAAATATGACCATGTAATATGAAATAAAGGGGAGAAATCATGAGCTGAATGACTTCTCAGAGGCTTGAAAGGCAGATTCGGTGAAGCCCTGAGCAGTGATGTGAGCAATGATCACTGAGCAAACAATGAGATATAGATTAGTTTAGCTAGATAAACAGAGTCTTGTGGTAGATAAAAATGAAAATAATAATCTGCAGTTTATTTTTCTATTCAGTTTACAATAAACAAGTAAACATATGAGTATTGTAAATTACAGCAATAAAGAAACATCAAAATATTCATAATTAGCATTCACTTAGCAGTCTAAAAGAAAATGAAAGAAGTACTAGAAAACAAGGAATAGCAAAATAATAATAACAATAATAAGGCACCATTATTAGCAAACGTATGATCCTCAGATGCAATGTCATGGTGGATTGTTGAAAGGGAAGCCAAATTTAAATCAGGAAACTCTTATACATCTTTAAACTCTTATAAAGAAAGAAATCAGAGTAAATGTTTTCATTATAATTTAGGGACTTCAAGATAATACAAACAATAAAGACAATACAAACAATAAAGTTATTTGCGTGGGAATAACATTTTATTTTTCTGCTTGCCAAGTTGATTTTTAAATTTCTATTCTGTGGGTTTTAATAAACATCATAATTGTAACATACCAATAATTTTGGCAAAGCCAATATATCTATAAACAAAGATTCTCCTGTTTGAGAATTTAAGTTTGATAATGGATAAATTACATTAGTAAATTTTCTCAAAATGTCAGAATATTTTAAATTGATTCAGAAAGACCTTCTACTGAACTCATAAAGCAGATTTTTTTTGCTTCATAGGCACACAATTTTATTATATATTTATTTGATTGTAAACTGTTAATTCAGGTATTTTTAAAACTTTCTTCTAAGAGAAATCATCACCTAAAGGGTTTTGTTTCTTTTTTTTGTAAAACTTCTCCAATTAAAATACTTGTTTTTCATCCAAAATACTTTTGTGGTCTATGGTAAATCACACATCTATGGTACTATTTTATCTTTTTAATTTTTATTGCATTATTTGTTCTTTCTTTGAGATGGGTAGCAAGACATATAAGTCACACATCCAGAGTGGAAGAGGCAGATTTAAGAAGAAAAATTTCAGTGTTATAAAGACCATCTTACTCCTAGTTTCCATGGAGCAAGTGGAGGCAGGGATAGGTGCTAGGTATTAATTAAATAAAAAGAGCAAGAAGCAATAACTTTAAAAACCTGAGATACATTTGATGGCAAATTCCAGCCTTCCATGGACTCAGACACTGACTTCTTATGCTCATCAGACCATCATTTAAGGATGATGGCTGGAAGGTAGTTCTCCCTCTTTGAATGTTCCAGATGATTGTGAATGGTGTCTGCCTAGTTGCCAAGATCCACTGTCTGCACTTAGGGTCAGGTGTTATCCAGGAGCAGCCAACAAGGTTGTTCACTGCTAAAGAAATTCACAGTCATGGGATTACAGAAGTTTAAAAGTCAAAAGGAGGCTGAACTGGATGGTGTCTTTCAGCCTTAATAAATGGAGGGATTCTCCTTTTGACCTGATCATTCCTAGATCATCCCTAATATATTACCTGGAATGTCATAGGGAATATATATATATATATACACACACATATATATATGAATGAGTGAATATATATATGAATGAGTGAATATATATATGAATGAGTGTATATATATACGAATGAGAATTCATATGAATGATCCTGGTCCCAAGGTTTTTCCTGAGCTTACCCCTGTTCTATTAATTTTCATTTGTTTATAATTATTGAAAACTATTGTCTACATACCATTTTTATTTCCTCTTGTATGAATGTTTAATGACTTTTATTTGCTAAACCTCATTTTTTAAGAAAAAACAACTTAGAATTCTTGATTTGAATTTAACATTCACACCATTTTATTTTATTCTTCTTCAAATAATTGTAAAAGAGGCATGACATTCTTTCTTTTTCACATAGTACATATTTGACTCTCCTTGTCTAATTTCATAAATGTATGACTGATTACTTAGGGAGACTGAGTCAACTCTTGAAAATGTGACCAAACCTCTCTCACCATTTCCTTTCAACATCATACTGGAAGTCCTTATTAATGCAAGCAAGAAGCCAAGAAAAGGAAATAAAGGTACACAGATTAAGAAGGAAGACATAAAACTGTCTTTGTTCACAGGTTATATGATTATCCATGTTGAAAATCTAAAAGAATTTCCAAAATAAAGACCTTCTGGAACTAGTAAGTGATTATAGCAAGGTTCCAAGCTATAAAGTTAATATCAAGTCAGTTGCTTTCCTACATACTAATAATGACAAAGTGGAATTTGATTTTAAAATAGGATTTATATTAGCATTCCCATTCCCCCAAAATAAAATACTTAAGTATAAATCTAACAAAATGTGTACGAAATCTATTTGAGGGAAACTACAAAACTCTAATGAACAGGGCGCCTGGGCGGCTCAGTGGGTTAAAGCCTCTGCCTTCGGCTCAGGTCATGATCTCAGCGTCCTGGGATCGAGGCCCGCATCGGGCTCCCTTCCCTCCTCGGCAGGGAGCCTGCTTCCTCCTCTCTCTCTCTGCCTGCCTCTCTGCCTACTTGTAATCTCTTTCTCTCTCTGTCAAATAAATAAATAAAATCTTTAAAAAAAAAAATCTAATGAACAAAATCAAAGAAGAACTAAATAAATGGAGAGAGATTTCATGCATATGGTTAGGAAAACTCAATATTGCCAAAATGTCACTTCCTCCCAACTTGACCTATAGATCCAATCCCAATCAAAATCCCAGCAAGTTATTGTGTAGCTATCAACAAACTGATTCTAAAGTTTATATGACGAGGCAAAAGACTCAGAATTGCCAAAAAAGTATCGACAAGCAACAAAGTTGGAGGACTATTACTACCTGACTTCACAACTTACTCTAAAGCTACAATAATCAAGAGACTGTGGTATTAGTAAAAAGAACTAATTAAATAGACCAATGGAACAGAATAGAGTCCAAAAATAGAGCCACATAAATATAGTCACCTGATCTTTGACAAAGGAGCAAAGGCAATACAATAAAGCAAAGATAGTCTCTTCAACAAATGGTACTGGAATAACTGGATGCTCACATGCAAAAAAAAAAAAAAAGGAATCTAGACAAACCTTACACCTTCACAAAAATTAACTCAAAATGGATGATAGATTTAGATGTAAAATCGAGAATTATGAATATAACTTAGGAATAACCTGGATCACCTTAGGTGTGGTGATGCCTTTTTAGATACAACCACAAAGACAGGACCCATGAAAGAAAGAAATAAACTGAACTTCATTGAAATTAAAAACTTCTGCTCTACAAAAGACATTATCAAGAGCATTAGAAGACAAACCACAGCCTGGAAGAAAATATTTCCAAAAACATATCTGATAAAGGACTCTTATCCAATACATATAAAGAACTCTTAAAACTCAGTAATAAGGGGATGCCTGGGTGGCTCAGTGGGTTAAAGCCTCTGCCTTCGGCTCAGGTCATGATCTCAGGGTCCTGGGATCGAGGCCCGCATTGGGCTCTCTGCTCGGCAGGGAGCCTGTTTCCTCCTCTCTCTGCCTGCCTCTCTGCCTACTTGTGATCTCTCTCCCTCTGTCAAATAAATAAAAATAAAATCTTAAAAAAAAACCAAACTCAATAATAAGAAAACAATTAATTAATAAATGAGCTAAAGACCTTAACAGATACCTAAGTAATGAGATATACAGATGGTAAATAAGCATATGGAAAGATCAGATGTCAACAAGGAAGAGCAAATCAAGACAATAATGAGATACCACTGCACAACTATCCAAATGGCCTGAATCTGGAATCCTGACAACATCAAATGCTGATGAGGATGTGGAGCAGGAAGAATTCTCATGCATTGCTGGTAGGGACACAAAATAGCTCTCTCTAGAAGACAGTTTGACAGTTTTAAATTTGCTGTAAGCCTAAAACTGCTATAATAAAACCCAAATCTTAGCAAATAAAATCTCCATTTGCTGTAGAGAACAAATCATGTTGCTGGAGGGGAGGCTGATGGGAAGCATGGTCTACACGGGTGATGGGGATTAAGGAGGACCATTTTGATGAGCACTGGGTGTTGTATGGAAGTGACAAATCACTAAATTCTACTCCTGAGACTAATATTACAATATATGTTAACGAACTGTAATTTAAACAAAAATTTGAAACAAACAAACCAACCAAACAAAAAGTTTCCAGATACCTTAACCAAGACTTGCTTTTTAGCTTTCATTTCCCCTCATTATTATAACTTTTTTATTATTTAAAATACCAAGAGTGTCTTTTCAAGGCGTCTTTTCTCTAAGGATACCTAAAAATTACCTAGGTGAGCTATTTTGAAGTGCTGTTTTTAAAATACAATGAAAAACTAGGAAATTGATTAATATTTCAAGAGCCATTCGGTTACATGAATTATGTTTAGTGGGGTCGTAAATCAAAGTAGAATTTGTTGTAATAAGCAAGGAGAAAATTGTTGTTTCGGCTTTCAATTTTACTCATTAAGGCAGATCTACTAGAGAATGTTCATGCAAAGACAGGATTTCAATGTCTATGAAAAACTTTGAATTTGATTCAAAGAACTGGGACTATATGAGACATTAAAGCAAGTGTGAAATATTTGTTTTAATAAATATAGTTTTCCATTATTTCTCAAGATACAGGTCAATCGGTTATACAGAAATAGAAGGCAGTCTTTTAAATTCCATTGCCCTCAAAAAAATTCCATTGCCCTCAAATTTCATCACCTTACAATTCTGAATTTTGATTTTTTTTTCTTACTAAATTATGTGAGGTGCCATCAGTTCCAGCTTGCATCGAATTTCCCTTACCCTGGAGATCTTGAGTGCCTCATGCTGCTCTACTTTTTCTAATCTCACTTACTACTTCCTAGTATTTAATACCATTTAACTGATTTTATTTATTACTTCCTGTTTGTTTTCTCCCATTAGAATGTAAGCTACTAGAAAGCAGTGATAATGTGTGTGTGTGTGTGTGTGTGTGTGTGTGTGTGTGTGTGTGTGTGTGTGTTTGGTAATTAATGTATCTGGTGTACCTAGGGACAATCTGGCCCAAAGTGGAGTCATATTTAATGAATAAATACTTATTAAACTATGTTGAGACAGTGATCAAAGTAAAATTAATAATATTCTCTATTTCCATAGGATAAAAAGTTTCAGTGTGATATCAAGGATCAGGATACATTTGCCACCTATGTAGCACAACTTAAATTATCTGTCAAAAAAGCCTTAGCTTTTTTTGGCTTTGTTGTTACTACTGTTACCATTTCAGTGATGATTGCAATTTAAATCTCATCTAAGTTTGCAGTAAAATTCCGCCCTCTGGCCGCATTCCTAAATCTGTATTACATTTTTGGATAGCATAGAAATTGGTCATAGTATACTCTGAAAAAATCGATATCATAGGTTTTTAGAATTAGAAGTGAAAACTGAAATCATACACTCTCAACTCACTCTTATTTACCTGTGGAAAAACTGTGCTCACATGGCGAGTTAGGGACAGATAAAAAGGAACAAAACTTAAATATGTTTTCTGTCTGTATAAAAATATGTATTTTGTTGTATTGTTTCACTATGAGTACAGGTGTCTATAATCTGTGTGTCATGTGTGTAGCTTGCATCATACAAAGGAATTATGTTCAATGATTTCACAAGGTCATTTTGAACTTTAAAACTGAAACTTGTGATTTCTTATAGGTTCTTTCAGTACTTGAAATTTATAAACCATTTCTATAAATTATAAATTCAGCTTATTAATAACCCTATATCAGACATTAATAGAACAGGCCATCTTTTCCTAGACCTCTCCTTAAAAATCACAGTATCATTTTGTAAATAGAATTATAAAACTATTTTGGCATTATTTCTCCCATCATTGCAAATCTATAGAATATTAACTTATGGATCAGTAGCAGGAAAAACAACTTAAAGTAATTCTTGTTTTTAGTCACTTAGTCAATTTTATCCAATTAAAAATAGTCATGAAATGAGTCTAGTGAGTATAGAAAAATAAAGGAATAATACTTACTTTGCCAAATAGAGAAGTTTATATAGTCTATGTATTTAACTTATTTGCCAATAAATAAATAAGTAGTAATTATGTTGTCCTGGGCTTTCCCACTTTTTTGATGGAGAAGTGGTTTAGATGTTTTACTAAGAGACATTCCTACTTCTGACAGATTCATAGATGAAATAGTCAAAATAGTGATGAAAGTAGAATGAGAGTCATTATTTAATATCCTGGATTTGTTTTTTATTTTATTTTACTTTTTTATTATGTTCAGTTAACCAGCTTATAGTACATCATAAGTTGTGATGTAGTGTTCAAGGATTCATCAGTTGCGTATAACACCCAGTGCTGACCACAACACATGTCCTTAATACTCATCACCTAGTTACCCCATCTCTCCCATCCTGCTCCTTTCTGTAACCCTCAATTTGTTTCTCCGAGTCCAGAGTCTCTCATGGTTTGTATTCCTCTATGATTTCTTGTTTATTCTTTTTTTTTAAAAGATTTTTTATTTACTTATTTAACAGAGAGAGACATAGAGAGAGAGGGAACACAAGCAGGGGGAGTGGGAGAGGGAGAAGCAGGCTTCCCGCTGAGCAGGGAGCCTGATGGGATGCAGGGCTCCATTCCAGAACCCTGGGATCATGACCTGAACTGAAGGCAGGTCCTCAAGGACTGAGCCACCCAGGTACCCCTCTTGTTTATTCCTTACATGAGAGAGAGAACATGTGATTGAGGGGCAGGAGCGTGGACTTATGGTGGTTCCTGGATCATTTCTGGTTAAACTTTCATCAGGAGAACTGTACATTCTCTGAAAAATAAATAAACAGAGACCAAGGAGACAAGTAAAAGAAGAACCTTAGTCTGGAAACTGAAAAAGTGGTCAAAGAAAGGCAGAAAAACAAGCAAGGTGTTAGAAGCAGATTTGAGAAGTGTTTGCAGCAAAAAGTAGAAAGTGTACCACTCAGATGTACAATGAAATTAAATAAGCCATTGTAGCATTGCATCTCTATGTGACTGATTTTTGTACTGTCTAGTTTATAGTTGACATTACTAAGTATTATGCAAGAAACAAACACTATATAATGTAGCAGGCTCACTAAACATTTGTATTATGCAGAATGTTTGATTTTGATTCAAACTTATAAACACAAGAAACAAAAATAAAACAAAAACGGAGAATTCTAGTACCCACCTTATTTCTATCAATGTGAAAATAGTTTGAAAAGCCATTCATAATCTGGCATTATTGAAAGAATTTTTTAGCTTTGAAATGTTTTTGTAGCTTTTGCAGTAAACTACTTTTAATATTTTTGAATTTTTTTCTCAGTAACATGACTTCTAGCTGAATTGCTAGGTATTACTTTTTCTGTAAATTATCTGCTGGAAAGTGCACAAATTAAATTTTGAAGCCTTTTAAGATTGTTAGATTATTTCCTTCTCCACATACTACTTGTGGTTAAATTTAATGGTCTGACAAAATTCAAAGGTGATGTTGAACACTTTGCTAGAGAGGAAATGGAAATGCATGGCTCAATTCGAACAAACATAAATAATGTAATTGCTCAGTCAAGTATTAGAATACTAGCTGCCACTCAACGTCCTTTCTCTCTTTGGCCTCAGAAAAAATGGTCTATTTCAGGAAGCAAATCACTCAACCTAAGGATTACATTTTCCAGGCTTTCTTGCAATTAGTGATTCCCACATTTCTAAGTGCTGGACAAAGAGATGCATGTGAGAGTGTTGTGTAGGTGTTCACAAACTGGTGAATGGAATCCTGAAGTTCTTGCAGCAATCTTGGAATTTATCCTGCATATATCTGATGAGTTCCTAGCCCCAAGATTGATGACTGCCCTATCAGCAGAGAATGCTTACACTCAGGGTTCTCTTAGGTAAGAGGACACAACCTTACACGTATAAGCCAATGCTAATATTTTGTATATAAGCCATCGTATATAATACATTATAAATCACTATTATAGTTCTGAGATTGCCATTCGGGAGAATTGCACTAATTGCCCTCAGTAATATTTTATATAGGGGATATTGATTAGCAAAAAATAAATGTGTTTTATGGAATTAATAGCTAGCAATATATACCTTAATTCATTTTTTTCTGATTCAAGACGTAGTTAATTATGGGGAAAAAAAGTCAGTTGAGATTTTTAAGAACCTTGAAATATAATTTGTGTAACCTTTGATTCAAAGACTTCCCAACTGTATATAATGTTTAAATAGTATAAATCTATCTTTATTACATAACATGTGAAAATGAATACAGACCTAAGACTTTTATTTATGCCTGATACAAAATTCAGTGGGAAACATCAATCATTAAAATTTACTTTAAAAAAAACCTTTCTATACAAATCATATGTTATCTCTTTTGAATATGTAAGACAGCAGGAGGGTCACTTATTAATTTAACTTCTTTACATGTGAGATTAGGGTTAGATTTTAAATGGATACAAATAAAACTCTTATGGCAAATTTAATTTCCAAATATTAAGAAAATGAATACATTGAGGTATATGTGGTTAAATGGATAGTTTCTTTCATGGTTGGATCCAGATTAGATTCCAATAATTAATTTGCAGTGTAGAAAAACCAGGTTTGAGGAAGAAAACTAATGAGTTTGGTTTTATACATTCTGAATTTGAGGTGACTGCAGGACACTGAAGGTGATGAGGAGGCAATTGATTAAACAAGTCTAAAAGCCTTGACAAAAGTCTTGAGGACAAAGACTGCCACAGAGACTTGAGAGTCATTAGCATATAGATGAGAATGTGGCTATCCAAGCAGGCTGTAAAGTTGAAAGAGCAGTGGGCCAAGAATTGCATCATGGAGATTGGCAGGTGAGGAGATACCCATAAAGAAAAATCAGCATGGACAGGAGAAAACAAGGAGAGTTGAGTCACCTCAGGCAAGAGAGCAGAACTTTTCCAAAAGGTAGTAGCCGGCGGTGTTAAACATGCCAGGGAAGTCTAGTAATACAAGGCCCAACAAAAATCTATTGGACCTGAGACGACTGAAGCTATGGGGGAGATGTGTGGTGTTTGAGAAAAGATGAAGATTGGAGAGAGTCAAAGATTAAGTGCATGATGAGAAAATGGAGATATGTCATTGATCCTGTCACTTATGAATAATGTCAATTTTTCTTTTTTGTTTCTAATTCTTATAAATCACATTTCTTGTTCTATTGACTGCTACTGTCAGGGTAATAATACTAATAAAAGTGCCTGTATTCACAAATTTTGACTCATTTTTTACTTTGAAAGCACTTTTTCTAGATATTCATCATTTAGTTTGAAACTTTGAGTATTTGATCGAAATCCATGTTGACCTATGATACCCTGTTCAGATCCCCATTTAGGAATAAGTGGTTCATTTTCCCAGCTGCTAGGAGTGTTGCTGGCAGCTTATTCTCAGCTGTCAAACTCCTATCTGGACTGTCCTGGCTTAAGAAAGCCACCTGGCCCAAAGTATTTTCCCCTGGAACATCCTGCACTGAAAGATTAAGCATCACGGGGTATAGATGCTAGACATGCTCATACCTGTCAGGAAGACTCTGATGAGAGATCCCACCTTCAGAATGCCCCATACAATCAGCTGAAGTTTCCTTCAACATTACACAGCTCAACTTTTCTCTCTGCCTTATCCTACTCTCTTGCCCTCCGTTCTGCAAGAACTAATTCCAGGAGTCCTCCCTAATAAGCCAACTGTATGATAATTGCTGCCCCAGAGTTGGCTAAGGAAACCCAAGCTGCAGCAATATTCTTTATCAGATTATTAATGTTTCTGTTATTTCTAGTTTCCTAAATACATCTATTATTATTTCTTTCTAAATGTCAGAAACTCCTGATTGATTCTTGGACTATATAAGCAGTATAAATTCAGGCTTCGCTTTCTGTCCTGTTGAAGTTTTAGAGTTCTGTGTTTTATCAGGAAATAAATAGGAATTGATGAAAGGGACTCAGTATTTGCTGCCTGCCACTCATAGGTTTAAGGTGCACACATTTCTGATACAGGAATTTTCTCTTTGCTCTGTCATGTACAACTATATATTTAAATAGTTTTAGTTATATTTGATCCTGTACATTCATACTAGGGCAGAATCTTCTGAATTATTTCAGTCTACCATGTTTCTCCAAACATAATACCAATATTCCCTGCTGGTCTGTGTTTTATGTGTGCACACACACATACACACATGCACACACATGCACACACACACACAAGGGATTATCCATATAAAAACTTTTTTTTCCTGTACCATGGTAAATTTTGAATAGTCAGAGAGAAATTTGAATAGCAACTTCTTGCCTTAGGTCAGTTTCACCAGAAGCTGACCCTCAGACAGTATATGTGTAAGTGATTTATTAAAGCAATGCTTCGAAAAGAAATTGGTTAAAAAAAAAAAAAAAGGAAGCAAAAGGCAAACAACTGTGAACTTTCAGGCAAAATCCCAGCTTCAACCTGATCCCATGGTGAACTCTGGAGCATAAATTACCCCACATTGTTTGGCCTGCCCAAAGCAAGAGAGTTACTTGGACTTTGAAATTCACTCACCAGTCAGTTATTTGATTGTTATTTGATTGAAGGCCATGCAGAAGGACGCAAACTCCCAAACTCCCAAACACTTTCCTCTCTCTGTAGCACTGGAATATTTCTCTGAAGACATGTGCAAGTCCAGAAGGAAAGCACACAGAAGCTAGCAGCAATAAAGTCAGATGGATAGGTAGGTAGAGAGTTAAATAGATAGATAGATGATAGATGAGATAGAGATATAAAATAGATTTTAAATATATATAAATAAATATAAAATATAATATAAAAATTAGTTAATATAGGTATAATACCAAATTTTACATATGAAAATGGAGCCCATGTTTTCTAACTAAAGAGCATGTCAATGGTATTAAGCTGATGAAGGGGAGAAAGTAGATGTTTTTATCTATATAATACAAATTCCAAAACTGCAGTGGGAAGATAAAACAATATTAACATGCTCTCTTTTAATATCATCCTTTGTTTGTGCTATGGTGAGTGCTGAGAAATGTGTAAGACTGATGATTCACAGACCTGTACCCCTGGGGCAAATAATATATTATATGTTAATTAAAAAGACAAACAAAATGGAAGTAGGATGAAATAGAGAATATTAGGAGAATGAGATTATAGTAGTAACATGTACACAAATTTCAGCTCTTGTATGTATATAGTGCCTAAGGGGGATCAGATGAGTACTATGGCTGCTTAGACTGCTTTGGAGGTTTCTAGGAAAGTGAAGAGGAGATAAGAGAGAAAATGGTAGTTTGATTGATCAATGGTTGATACGTGGTCTGTAAGCATGACTCAGTCTAAAAGTAATAGTGAACAGTTACCTCAGTCTGCCTACTGAGGTAGATGAAGGTCCATATCTATATGCCCATGTAACGAATTTACAGAATGAGATCATTGATTTCTCATCACTAAAAGAAATCAACAGCAACTCATGTTGGCTCAGAGTACTTCTCTTTTACGCAAGATTTTAAATTAATATGTTTATTATTATATACCCACATCAACTTTATAATTTAATGAAGTTTACAATTAACAAAAAAAAATAACAAGTAGCATTGACCAAAGTACCCCCTGCAAGTTGTGATTTATGCTTATTCTAGGAAAATATTTTAAAAGACAGTCTGCATTATGGACTTTATATTGAGATGGTCTATAGTCAATGTCTTCTTTTTTTTTTAAGATTTTATTTATTTATTTGACAGAGAGAGAGCATAAGTAGGCAGAGTGACAGGCAGAGGGAGAGGGAGAAGCAGGCTATCCGCTGAGCAAGGAGCCTGATGTGGGACTCGATCTCAGGAGCCTGGGATCATGATCATGACCTGAGCCGAAGGCAGCAGCTTAACCGACTGAGCCACCCAGGCGTCCTATTCAATGTCTTCTACTATGTACTAATGAAGTGAAAAATATTGAATTTTTTTCAATAACTTTGATCATAATAATGTCTTTTAAATTAAGGATTGGAAATATCAAATGTCCAAAATACCAAATTTTGTTCCACAAAAAACTTTTAACTTTAAACCTCAGATTTTTCTGTAATAGAAATACATGTGTCTGCAAGTAGATTAAATGGAAGAGAACATTAAAATTCTAACCTCATCTGCCAACCCCTCAAGGTTCCTGAGAATCATCTCTTTAACTAATAATAAGAAGGAAAATAAATCATCCTTTTTTTTATATATCTAAGTCTTTAAAATGAAAATCATATTTTAAAATGGGACAACTGAGATAAGTCTGACTTAATTTTTAAGCATAAACTCCTAACAGAAACTTTCTTTCAAGGTCACTCAAAATTCTATCACAGGAAGTTAAAAATCATATTTAAACTCTGAAAAAATCTCAGAACAAATTCTTGTCATCTTCTTCGAGGTCATTTCATAAAGCTGCAGTGCCCCCTGGTTGCTATTTCATCCACCTCTCTGGCCAGCTCTGAGGAGAGTTGTGAGTGTCTGTCCGATATCACTCTATGAAACACAGTTGACCTTTGAACAACATTAGAGTTAGGGCCACTGACTCCCTGCACACTCAAAATCCATGATAACGTTTGACTCCCTCCAAACTTAACTACTGATAGCCTACAGTTGACAAGAAGCTTTACTGATATAAAAAGTTGATTCACACATATTTTACATGTTATACATACTGTATACTGTGTTCTTATAATAATGTAAGCAAGAGAAAAGAAAATGTTCTTAAAATCATAGGGAAGGGACGCCTGGGTGGCTCAGTGGGTTAAAGTCTCTGCCTTCAGCTCAGGTCATGATCTCAGGGTCCTGGGATCGAGCCCCACATCCTGGGATTGAGCCCTGGGATACTCCTCTCTCTCTGCCTGCCTCTCTGTCTACTTGTAATCTCTCTCTCTCTCTGTCAAATAAATAAATAAAATCTTTTAAAAATTTTTTTTAAAAAAGGAAAATCATAAGGAAGAGAAAAAGCATGTACAGTACTGTACTGTAAAAAATCCTAGAGTAAGTGGACCTGTGCAGTTCAGGCCTGTGTTAAGGGTCAACTATACTTTTAATCCTGCGTATCCGGGAAGCTTCCTTAAATGAAACATGTTGCACTGAAATGAATGCATTTGGATTATAAATGTTATTTTATTTAATTTAATTTAATTTATTTATTTGACAGAAAGAGAGACATCTCAAGTAGGCGGAGAGGCAGGCAGAGAGAGAGGGGAAAGCAGGCTCTCTGCTGAGCAGATAGCCCTATGCGGGGCTTAATCCCAGGACCCTGGGATCAGGACTTGAGCCGAAGGCAGAGGCTTAACCCACTGAGCCACCCAGGCACCCCAGGATTATAAATGTTTTTGAAGTTGGCAATTGTTTGATCACTGTAACATGATAGCTGGCAATTTTTGGTTCATTGCATTGGTATTGGTTCATTGCATTTTTTGTTTTTTGTATCTGAGATAGTTTGCTTTAAGTATTAAATTTCAACAGAAGAACAGTTGTTTCCAAATTTACTAATGATTTCCACATTGATGAATATGGATTACTGTAGATTCTGGACACAATTAAAGCACTAATCATTTTCAGAATAATTCATTTCTTATTTTACTTTAAACACCTTTCTTTATTCCTAGAATATGAGAGAGATAAACATCGCAAATAGGGACTGATGAAAGAGAAAATGTATTACTTTTAAGACTTGTGCTTTAAATAGTCGTATTGTCAAATGAAAACAATAAAATAATGCTTCCCATAAAGTAAACGAGTAAGAAGCAGACCATTAATATGAATGAATGTTAACTGGCAGAATTTTAAATTAATAGGGTTAACCATCAAGATTATCTGAAAATATGTTAATGAATTAATCATGTTTTCCATTAAGAGAAAATAATGAATTGGAGAAATATTAGATGGATTATTGTGTTCATTTTTCATGTTGAATAAAATATTGCTCATTTATTAAATCTCAATACGAATGATAGGAGAAAGATAACTTTAGTAGACCTCACAAAAACAAAAACAGAATAAAGGATTCATGCAACCTTAAATTAAAGCTATTCTTGTTATTATCACACACACACACACACACACACACACACACACACACAGCATTAGCTTTAAAAACAGAATTCAATAAACAACAGGCAAAAGTGGACCTGCAGGTAACTGTCTCAAGGACACCTACTTGATATTTGAAATTTTCCTTTCTGAAAATATGTACCCAGTCAAATCAGTATTATCTCTGTATTTCCTTTTTGATTTAAAATCATAACAATAAATGTATCAAAGTTGTTAAAGAAAGCATAAAAACAGTCCCATATTCAACATCATTCCTTTAGGACCTTAGTAACTTTAATATTAGCTTCTATGACTATTTAAGCCGTAATATTCATTTCTAAAAAAATCACCACACTTGCAGTCAACAACCAACCAACCAACCAGAATAGTAAACCAAAGTCCTAATCAAGAACCTTGTTCTAATTTAATAATTTACCCTACTGGAGCTTGTAAACCCTTTACTGAAATATCCCAATGACATTAATTAGAAATATTAATGACAACAGCAAGCATCAAAAAAATCCGAAATTAATCATCCTTAGAACAGCAGATATCAAAGTGAAAGATTCTAAAATAAAATAAAGACAAATGAAATAATTTATTATAAACCTAGAAAGTATGACTTCTGTATGTAACTTGAAGCGACTTATATTTCATAAAGTTTGCTATGTACATTGAGCATATTAAGAAAGAAAACTTTTTACTTGAAGCATCAATTAATTAATATTCAAACCCTATTCCTGAATGTTGTATTTTCCTCCAGGGTTTCCTTTAGATGAAAAGGCAGTTGTTATACAAAAATGCTAACAAAGTGTTATGATAAACCCATCTGTGAGAATTCCTCAGTTGCTAGTACAAGAACAATTAGAAGAGCTCACGTGAGCAGCTCTGCATCATTTCTTGGCTTCGACAAGCAGCCGTGCACACAACATTTCAACAATATCCTCAGAGGGAGTCTTTCAGAAGCAACTGGGAAATACTCACCAAAGATGAAAGTCTGGCAAGAAAGTACTCCAACTCAGGAACTTGCTGCTTTAGACTTTGAGGCATAAAACATTTTTCCGGACTGGTTTAACACTTACAGCATCAAAAAAAAAAAAAAAAAAAAAAAAAAAAAAAAAGGAGGGGAGTTGTAGGGGAATACTTTTACCATGTCATTCATTGTCTCCAATTAATGTATTCTTCCTAAGTCGTAAGTTATTCGTTTTAAAATGTATACATACAATAAGAGAAAAAACAAATTGTCGATAAATTGCTTTTCCTCTCTATCAAACTCCAGCTGTGACATGAATTATCAGGAGTTGTGGTATGCTTAGGAAGAATGGATGATGAAAGTATAATAAAGTGAATAAAGCAGTTTTACAAATGAAATATGTTTATGAGATCATGTGGTAGAGAGAAAATAATGCTTTTTCTTGATCTGAAATATTTCTGCTGATTTTTTTCCAACTACCAGTAGAATTGCTCATCATACCCTTACTCTGTCCCATATGTCATGTTCTGGATTTTGCAATTCACTAGAATCAGGAATATCATCACCATAATCATAAGGTGAAATAATTTCATTTTTCAGAGTGCAATTATGTATTTTATAGAGGATAAAGGACAGGGTCAGTTTTGTCTTATATGATGAAGAGAAAGACTTATAAATTCATAGACTTGTAAATCAAAGGTCAAGGCCAGTGTAAATGAGTGAGACTGAAGGGGCTAAAATGAACTCTGAGGTGACCAAGAATATTATGTTTGCCAAATTTTCCTATCTCAGTTCTTAAAAATTGTCTGGTAATAAAACCAGTCTGTCGTATAATATAAACATCAAATTCAGTAGATAATTCCCATTCACATAAGCCCGATTTATTTAGGCTAAGATTATACTCAATTCTCTTGATGTTTAAAAACTCAGACCTCTTAGTCGATAACCAGTATTATAGATAAGGAAATAGCAAAACCTAAAAACTATTAGCTCTTTCCATGATGAGTCTTGTATGGCTGGCTTCCTGAAATGTACTATATAAAATGCTACATTTGTTTTTCACTTGAAAGCTCATTTTGATAACATTTTATCCATTATCTGCATTTGTCATTTCCATGATAACTTCTATTATGTTTATGTATTTTCTCTCTTTGGCTTCTTTGCCAACTCTCCTTGATTTCTTCTAACAGTGGATTAAGGTAGCCCACAGTCTTGTTAGCACCAATAAGTGCTAAAGGCACTTGAGTCCAGCTTTAAATGAAGACGGATCACCTGCAGCAAATGCAGTGTCTCTATAATCTGCAAAGCAAAAAAACCGTCTTAATGTTTCAAATTGAAATGAGAGAAAGCTTAGATAATTTGTCTGCAATCCAACGTAGGTAGAACTGACGGATTCATTTTAGTGTTTGCTTAAGGTAACATATTATTATCATTTCAATGAAGATGACATTTTTAAAGCCTGGCTGCATCCAATGTCACTAAATGACACTTATGCTTGTAAAACATAATTTTATCTCTAGATACTAATTTAGTTTAATTTATTTCCTGTAGGATATGGTCAGTAAAGAAAATACATGCATTACACGTTCAGTATATAAGTAGTTTTGAATCAAATTTGATTTCTCAAAACTACGATTAAAACATACCAGACAGATCATGAAGAGTTCACACATTAATTTTCAGTATGACCTAATATTCCATTACCTTCATTAAATCAAAATGGAATTTTAATCTATCATATGTTGATCAGCTTTACCACTTAAAATAATAGTAATCCAACCCTCCAAAAATATGTAAAATAAAATCACAAAAGATAAAAAAATGACTTTGGTTTATATTAGGGTTTTTTCCTAAAAAAAAAAATTCATCTCTTGATCTATAGAAAAAAGCAAGAACTAGAGAAAGAAATTAGAAACTAAGAAAGAAATTAGGAGCAAAACCTTTGGCTACTACTTAAGCTGTATCTGGGGACAGGAATGAGAAGAATTTGCTGGGGGGAGATTACCACCTAACAAAGATTTAACAGGTTTCTGTAGAAGTAGAAAACCAGGTGCAGTCATACAGCTAAGACAAAAAAGTATGTAATAAAAAGTTAAAAAAAAAAGTAGAGATGCAGAACGTATTAGTTAAAAGGCTTTTCAAAACAATTCTGTAATGATGTATCGTGATAGATGTTAACTAGACTTGTTAAATATTAAATTACCATGTTGTACGCCAAAAACTAGTAATAAAGTATTGCATGTCAATTATGCCTCAACTTTATAAAAAGTTTTTAAGCGAGAGGATCTTGTTAAGGAGGATCAATGGGAGTAAATTTTACACAATCTTACGAGATCATTTTTTTTCAGAACGTAGTTTCCAAATGTGGGTTAACTGTATTAGTCTGCAACATATGCAGCTCTTCTGGAAATGGGCTAAAAATTCTAAAGCTACTTTATATCTGTTCTGGGATTAAAAAATAACAAATACTTTGTTGATATGATAGCCAGGATTCTCAATGTTAGAAGACAGAGTTACAAGTATAGAAGGAAAAAAAATGTTAGAATAAATATTGTCCAGTTGAACATGAATTAGAAGTAACAGTATGAAATTATGGGAAATATACATCTATCTATATACTGTATATATATATATATATATATATATACAATATTCCTTCCAATCAAAGAAAAAAGAAAAAGGACACAGAACTCAGCTTGAAGAAGATCCCATTGGTTAAATCTGGAGAATCTGAGCAACAAAAATAATTATAGTGTTATAATCCATAGAATAAAATAAGTATTATGAGTTTACATTAATATAAAAAATAAATGGAGGGTGGTGAATGCTCTTGTAGAAAGTATAATAGAAATAGATAGTTGTAACTTGGAAACCACTAAGGCGGTGTTATTTGTTCAGATAAGAATCACCAATGGATGTTGAAATTAGTGGGGAAAAGTATGATAAAATGGAATATTTGCCTAGGTACACAGTATCTCCCCACATAATTATTGATACAGTAATTTTATATTAAAGAAAGAGAGCAGACACCAAGATAGCAAAGCATCACATTTAACATTATAAGTGATGGAACAAATGAACACAATGGGCCTCCCGACATGATGTACCAGAAAGAACACTACATCATTTTTTTTTTAAAGATTTTATTTATCTGACACAGAGAGAGAGATTACAAATACACAGAGAGGCAGGCAGAGAGAGAGAGGAGGAAGCAGGCTCCCCGCCAAGCAGGGAGCCCGATGCGGGCCTCGATCCCAGGACCCTGAGATCATGACCTGAGCCGAAAGCAGAGGCTTTAACCCACTGAGCCACCCAGGTGCCCAGCACATCATTTCTATGACATTCTTGGCAAATACGCCTAAACTGACTAAAATTATAAAGACAAACCCAAATTGTGGGGCAGTCTACAAAATAGCTGCTCTGAATTCTTCCAAAGTGAAAGGTTATAAAACGTTAAGAGATATAGAAGAATTTTTCTGGATTAGGGGCAATGAAGGAGATCTGACAACTAATGTGATCTTGGAATAATTAGTGACATTTTAATAAAGCTGGTAGATCACATAATAGCAATGTATCATTGTTAATTGTCTGATTTTTATAATGTTGCTGTGGTTATCTAAGGCAACGTCCTTGTTTCTTTTAGAAAATCTCACTGACGTATTTAGAGTGTTTGCAATTTACTCTGAAGTGTTTCAGGAAAAAAAAAAGCCTATGTCTACTGAGAGACAGAAGATGAATGATAAAACTAGTGTAATGCCCTTGGCAAATCTCGGTGAAGGAAATCCGTTCATTTTTTATTTTATTTTCATAAGTTGAAATTATTTTTTACAAAAAACTTTAAATAAATAACATTCTGGGAGAGAGGAATTATTGTACCTTGGATCATGTTCCTTTGGCAGGAGTGGACACAGTTGGAGAAAGTCCTGAGCTAACAGTGTCCTAAATGCCACATGGAATGAGTTCCTGATGGAACATATAAAAGTAATTATCAATGAGTGGAGCAAATTATATTTCTCAGGCCAGATGGTAGATGTCTCCCATAGAGAAGATTTCTTGATTTCAGTTATCTGATGATCATTCTCCAGATAAACCTGTGGACAAGATAAAGATATACATTTACAGACCATAAATGTATATCTATAGCTTATTAGAAATAGAACTAGAAAGCATGTTGTTTCTTAGAGCAGTTGTTATCTAAACGTAGTCTAAATTTAGAGGAAGGCTCTTGTCTGTGAGAGAAAACTTTGATTTTAACCCTGAGCTGTGGACACATTCTTACAATTTTGATGTCAAGAATGAAGGAATGGCTATCACAATGGCTTTTGACAAAAGTTTGGTTGAGATCGCTAATATCTTTGACAACAACATATTTTAAAGAATCAGAAGATTGAAGTGTTGAACCCAAAACATAAAGCACTATGATAATAGAGATGAATATAATTGTTGCTTATAGATTCAGTGTAGGAATTGAATAAATACAGAAATGGACTTCTCAACAAGACCATGCTACAAAGATGACTTAGAAAGGGAGAAGAGGTTTTGAAGAGGTTAAAAACCCATCAGGGTATTTTATTTTTTAGAATACCCAACTAAAATAATATATATTACTCTCAATTTCTCTTATATACACCATGGCCTTCTGGATTCCTGCAAGAACTCATCAAAAGACAAGGCCAACCTGGCTTACAGTTATGAGAAGAGTTTGTTAATCTTAATGTATTTCTACTAAGCTTGTGAAAGCTGTCTGTTTCAGAGTGACTGCATCTGAGTTCAGATGGTGCAAACTCAGTTCTATTCTCTCACTTTTCATGGAACTGCTCACGAAAGAGCTTCTGTCCTCTGGGTGTCTTAGTAGGAATCTATAACAGGTTATAGACTGTTTCTTCTTCTCATCTAATTTCATGGCTTTAGCCCAGGTATCTCCAAAGCCTGTAAATATTTCCACAGCAAAAAGTGTGAATATGAAGTAAATGTCAGAATAAGTACCAGGTATCAGTTTGGAGGAATTATTGATGAGTGGACTCAGCTTTCAGCAGAAACATTGGGAAGATAAAGGAACACACCTTGTTTAAGCCTTCACATGTACATCTGATAATGTGTATGTGTATGCGTGCATGCGGGTCCACGTGCGCTCACATGAGCACAGGTGCAAACACACACACACACACACACACACACACACACACACACACATCCCATAGAGTTAGCACTAGATAATTGTACCCCCCAAAAAACCCATTTGTTCTATTTTACTAAGGCCAGTCTTTTTAAGGCCTGCTGTATCAGGCCTCTTTAAAGGCAAAGATTTCTGCTCCAAGGTATAGCTACTAGAAATAGCCTCAAGACACCTACCATTAACAGCTTTTATTTATTTTTTTTTAAGATTTTATTTATTCTTTTGAGAGAGAGAGCAGACAAGCAGGGTGAGAGACAGAGGGAGAGGGAGAAGCAGACTCCCCACTGAGCTGTAGCTGTACGTGGCCTTAGATCCCAGGAAGGGATCATGACCTGAGCTGAAGGCAGACGCTTAACCATCTGAGCCACTCAGGCGCCCTCATTATCAGCTTTTAATGGGAAGTCACTGTCAACATAATTTACTCATTTGGGAAGTACATTCTTTATTCCTTCTTATTTTTTTTCTTCTGAAATGCCAATTCTGGCAGTCAGAACTTATATTAAAATTTATATATTATCCTACCAGACAAAGGCTATGTACCAACCTAGTGTTAAGTTGATATTCATATTAAATGAAAGGAAGGGGAGGAATGTCTCCACCTACTTATCCTGAATAGGATTGAATTATTTGTCTTGTAGGAATGGAGACTCTTTAGAGTCTGTCTTGCTCTAAGATTCTAACAAATACTCACCAATGCCCAGAGTTTCAGGAATTCTGGTAAATATTTGCCTAACTGTCATTGCGAACTTCCCTTCTACTAAATCCTAGGTCATATTATAGTTCCTAAAAGCCTTTCTCTCTCTCTCTCTCTCTTTTTTGGTTCTTCTATTTCCAACTTCAACCAGAACCATGAATTCTAACAGCCTCCTTCCTCTTCCTTCAGTATCAAAAGTGGGAGAAGAAGTGTCAGAAGTGGGAGAGTATGACTCATTTAAAGTAAACACTTAAGAGCTTGGTAAAGCAATTTTCTATTTTTTCCCAAAAGTTATGTTTCATCTGAGTGTATTAGTCAGAGATACAGCAGCACTATGGAGCCTCTCCTTTGAAGATCAATAATGTAGAGCACATTAGATGACCTTTTACATGATTCCATCCAAACATCAATAGAGATGGAAAGTGGAGCATTGTCTAGTTGTGACAGTTGGAAATGGAATAGATGATAATTAATGCCACTGCAATCATTCTGTCTTCTGCTAAGAGCCTGCCAACTTCCTCAAAATGTTGCTAACTCTCTGAGTGTCCAGATTCTCTCTTCATTCAAGTATAGAGATATTTGATCCTATAGATTGCTATGCAATAAATGAGATGGAACACTATCACCTGACCACCTGAAGACATGAACATTTTATAGAATGTTTAAAATTTAAGAATAAATGTGAGGTTTATATCTAAAAAGCATTCACCTTTGGAAGTATAATTTATGGAAATTCACACATCGCAAGCTTTGAAACCCATTTGTGTACCTAGGAACTAATTAATGGAACTAAGATAAATGAATCCAAGAAAAAAGACACTACTTTGATTTAATGCAATTCAGTAGTCCACTCAAATCCATCAGAAAATTTTTTCACCCCAAGAAAATACATCCAGTCAATGACGTAGTAAAATTATGATGAGGGATAGTTATTTCTGAAATTATGTAACAATATATTCTTGTTTTGCTTGTAAATAAAAGATAACACAGCACAGCTGATGCTTGTTTAAACTTTGCATACAAATATGCATGATGCCAACTGGATTCAATTTATCCTGTCTTAATTTGAATTAACTTGACAGATCTTTTGACACATGCTGAACAGACTAATTGTTGCTTATTTGGGTGCACTGAATCAGCGAACATGGCAATCAGAACCCAAGCAGATGTTCATAGTTTCTGTGATTGCCCAGAGCCTGAGGGTGGAAGAAGAGGGAGAATCATTTTGCTGATTTACTTTTGTTAGTATCTGTCAAGGCATGGGCTGCATTACAAATACAATTGTTAAAATAAGCAGACTCTGCTAAAGAGTTGTGAAGAACAGATATGAATACTAATTAAAATTTTACCTTTCAATGCATTTGAACTTACAAAGTCCCTGTAATCAGAATTCGGTAATGGTAAAACTGCCATAGCACATTTATCTTCTTCTAGCTGTTTCCCCCTCAATATCTTTCTTTTTAAAAAGTCATTAATTTATTATGATTAGTTTCAAGAATACAGAAAATTATAGAGGAATAAAGCAAACAAGGTGTTGTACATAACTAATGAATCATTGATCACTACATTAAAAACTAATGATGTACTATACAATGGCTAACTGAATATAATAAAAAAATAAATAAAAATTTTTTAAAAAAGTGTACTTACTACCCTTACTGCCCACTTTGTCAAATCTTGTATTGTGCACTATTTGCTACATTATTTTTTAAGAATGGGAACATTACAGATTCCACCGAATCTTCCTGTGAATGAATGGAAGAGATAACTAGAGTAGGATGGACACCATACACCCTTTAAAATTTTGTTACATAGTCTTGTGTTATCAATTTGAAGTAAAATTTGCTGTATATATTTTAAATATAACAATCAATTAATGCAGTAAAATTTAACAGAGTAAAAGTCGAGATTCAAATAGTTAAATAGTTCAGATTATAAAGTGACTTCTTAAAATGGTCAGGGATCCATTTTATCACATATTTCTGTTTCATTTGTGCTTCCTATTCTATAATTTTTTCTACATGTCTTGTCTGTTTTTATACTAGAAATTCCATGGTTTTGTTTATAATTGATTTGTAAAGTATGCACTTTGGACACTAAACCTTTGCTGGCTTACGTGTCGCAAATACCATCTTACAGGCTATGATGTTCTAATTTTTCTTTGCATAGAAATAATAAATAATAAATTCCCCATCCCCATTCCTCGGAACATTGTTTTTTGCCTTCTTTTCTCTATCCTCTTCTCCTAAATTTCCTATTACAATATATGAGGTCGTCTCATTCTTTTTTTCCATTCCTATTAGCATTTTCTTTTTTCTCATCATTTTCCCTCTCTGCTCTTTACCCCGTGTAATATTATCACACCTAATTTCTGGCTCATCAATTCTGTTTTCAGCTGTGTCCATCTGATTATCTTTCTATCACTACATAAATATATGAATAATATAACTATATTAAACTATAGAATAAATTCTCATGACTCAAGTATGTGTCTCCAGAAGGCCCGTTAAGCTCTTTTTTCAAATCATTTTTGTTATATCTTGTTCTTTCTTCTTCCTTTTATTTTAGACTTCATTTTACTTCTTTTTTCCAGGGAGGAAGAGGAGGTAAGAGAAATGTATTTGACATCACTATTAGGAAACCCCCATCTAAAGTTAATCTTTTTCCGTAATCACCAACTATAATTGAGTTCTCATTATTATCTAAACCCACACTACATTGTTCTTGTTCCTCTGCTTTTTTAATATGTACAATTTAATGTCATTTAAAGTAATATCTGACATAAAATTTACCTTCATCTCTCCGGAAATATATGCAGTTCTCTCCTCTACGCTCATTTTACCCATGAAGCTCTTCAGAAAACTGTCTTCAGCAGTAAGTCCTCCACTGGGGGGCAGGGGGGGAGGTTACTTGGGGGCTATTCTGGTGGACAGCTGAGAATAAAAAGCCAAACCCGAAGGCTCTGAGAGTAGGTCAGGAGGACTCACCTCGGACTGACTGCAGTTCTAGCGGAGGCAGAGCCAGGAGCACCCCCAGAGTCTGGCACACAAGGCCAACCAGTGCTGCACGCGTCAGCCTTGTGTTTTTGGCCAAGTCATCAACACTGTACACACCTGTATTTCTTCATTCCTCATAAAATGAGGATAAAATCACCTATCTCGGTGATGATATGAAGGTTAAAGGAAATGATGACAATGTGTACTGGCATATAAGAATTCAAAATTCATAACTTCATTTTACTTTTTAAAAGATCCCTGCCTCTTAGTTCTGTGGCACTAACTCTGTTGTTTATTTTCATTTCTGTGTCTCCCTTGTCTTGGTTTCTTTCAGGACATTTTTCTACCTTTGGACTGACAAGTCATTTTCCAGCAGGTCTTGCTTGTGAGAATCATGTATACTGAAATAAGAATGTGTCCCATAAGTCAACTATTATATTTCTTTTTGCCAGGTCAGGTGAATCATGGGCATAGATCAACCTGGTAGTAATAAATTGTTAGTGTTGCAAGTCTGTGGTTTAAGAGTCGCATGAGAGGGGGTGCCTGGGTGGCTCAGTCGTTAAACATCTGCCTTTGGCTCAGGTCCTGATCCCAGGACCCAGAATCGAGCCCCAGTATGGCATCCTGCTCAGCGGGAAGCCTGTTTCTCCTTCTCCCACTACCCCTGCTTGTGTTCCCTCTCTCGCTGTCTCTATCTCTGTCAAATCAATCAATCAATCAATCAATCAATCTTTAAAAAAAAAAGTCTCATGAGAGGTTTTCATCATCATTGTTGTTGTTTCAACCAAAGTCCAAGCCAAGACAGACATCTTTCTCTGTGTTATTTATTCTTTTGCCATTAGGACATTTTTTTGAATTCTTATTTTATGGTGTTACTCAATTTTTTAAATTTTTATTTATTTATTTGACAGAGAGAGAGAGAGAGCAAAGAGGGAGAAACAGACTACCCACTAAGCAGGGAACCTGATGTGGGGCTTGATCCCAGGATCCTGAGATCATCACCTGAGCCGAAGGCAGATGTTTAACCAGCTGAGCCACCCAGCTGCCCCAATAGGACATTTTTTAATAGTCTGCTTTTCATAGGCGGTGTACCATTTGAAGAGTCCTAACTTAAGTGATGATCTCAATTCTAAATCCCCAACTCTTGTGGGCCTAAGGCTGCACCTCCTGATTCTAGGTGAACATTAAGACATTGTTACCATTTTAAAAGAAAGAGACACATCACACTTGATGCTGACATAAAAATGCACAACACATTTTCTGTATTCATTCTTCCATTGATGTACACTCAGTTCATTTCCATATCTTGGCTATTGCGAATAATGCTGCAGTGAGCAATGGAAGTGCAGATATATCTCTGATATCCACATTTCAATTTTTTTTTAGATATCTACCCAGAGTGAGTTCCCTGGATCATATGACAGTTCTATTTTTAGTTTTTTGAGGAACATCTACATAAAGGTTCAAATTTCTCTTCATCTCACCAACACTCATTATTTTTGGTTATTTTTCAAATAGTCATCCTAGCAGTTGTGAGGTGATACCTCATTGTGGTTTTGGTTTGCATTTCCCTGATGATTAGTGATTTTGAGCATCTTTTCATATACCTGTTGACCACTGGTATGTTTTCATTGGAGAAATATTTACTCAAGTCCTTTGTCTATTTTTAAATCCAGGTATTAATTAATTAATTAATTAATTAATTCCTATTGAATTGGGGATTCCTTATGTATTTACAGTATTAACCCCTTAGCAGATACGTTGGTTGTCAACTGATCTTCAACAAGGCTGCTAATAATACACAATGGAGAATAGTCTTTATCTTATTTGTATTTTAGCTGCATCTATAAATAATATTATTTATGTCTCCTTGTGATATATATATACATAAATACCATACATATGCACACATCAAAAATATGTAAAATTGTAATGCACTTATTTCTATAAATATTGTTTACTATAGTTAGTAGTATGTATTTAAGATAAATCCACAATCCTGTGTGAAGTTATTGTTTATTTGTTTTTATTGATTTAGATTATTCCACAGCATAGTTATTTACTCTATTGTTCATGGTCTTTTGGGTCATTTTCCACTTGAAGCTAATATGAACAATATTAGTATAACTTTCTGGTAAATTTATCCCAGCTTTAATGGGGAAGAGATTCTTTAAGATTTATACATAGGACTAGAATTGCTGGCAATATACATTTCCTAAAGTTTAGTAGATATTCCAACATAATTTTCAAAGTAGCTGCACCAATTTTCACTATCACCAATAAAGTGTGAATGTTCCACATCCTTGTCAATAAATTGTCAATAAATCTTTATTCATGTTCGTTGAAAATTTATACTTAATCTCTTTTTTGGAGAACATATTTAAGCCATTGGCTTATTTTTCAATTTATTTTTCCACTTTCTTAATGATGTTTTATATTGTATTGTATTGAAAATTGTCCTATATATTATGGATATGAATTAATTTTTGTGTCCAAAAGAAGAAATGAGTTTTAGTCAATAGATAAGATAGTTCTCACCAATCTTTTCATTTAAAAAATTATTTTTCTTCTTTTCCCCACTTCTCTCTCTCTCTCACACACACACACACACTGTTTATTTTCTTGTTCCTTTGCTCATTTTCGTGGGAAAATAACTTTGCTAAATAGATCTCAAACATACTGCTGAGTCCACTGATTAACTGAAAAGCCTTAACACCCTTAGCTTTTTATTGTTTTTAAAATTCTATTTCCCCCTACTGGGGGGTACAGAAGCAATTTGTGGTTTCAAAACTGCAAGACCCCAAATTTCAGAACTCCACCTGCTCCATTTCATTGCAAACCAGTCACTTTTTTAAAAAAAAAGATTTTATTTATTTACTTGAGAGAGAGAGAATGAGAGAGAGCATGATAGGGGGGAAGGTCAGAGGGAGAAGCAGACTCCCCATGGAGCTGGGAGCCCGATGCAGGACTCAATCCGGGGACTCCAGAATCATGACCCGAGCTGAAGGCAATGGCTTAACCAACTGAGCCACCCAGGCACCAGCAAACCAGTCACTTCTTGCCTGAGTTACTCGCTCTCTTAGTTCCTTGGTAGTAAAGAACAATCAATTTATATTTTTTTTCTGGGTATTTCTCTTTCACTTGGAGATACAGGCTTAGGAGGGACTTGGTCAGGACCCTGGGATCATGACCTGAGCTGAAGGCAGATTCTTAACCGACTGAGCCACATAGGTGCCCCAAAGTCTTTTTTTTTTTTTTTTAAGGCATTTCCAGTTCTGTCTGTAGCTGGAACCCAGGGTGTACTAGCAAGCCAAAAGGTCCATATATCACCATTCGTGAATTTTTAGAAATGGGCAAAAGAGGGGCAAAAGGGAGAAGTCCTCCTCTACAATAGTCCAGCAGTGTATGCAGTGCTACTGTCCCCAACATTGAAGGGAATATCAAGTTATAAAGCATTGAAAGCTGCATAATAACATCCATTTTTCATACATATGCTTACATCTTCAACCTATGATTTCAAGGAAATCTAACGTGCCTCTATGGCTCTTTTCATAGCTAATTTTAACATAATAATTAGAGTTAATGTGTAACTACACCAAATCTCAGCTGCTCCTACACGGTACACTTGTGTACACTGTAATTATACTAAACATACCAAATGAGCACATGAAAAACTTATTATGTACTTAATTACACACATGCCATTTAATCATTTTTTTCTAAAACTCGGCAATATCTGTTTCTAAAAAAACATCAGGGAAATAAAATTATCAAACGATACACTGGCAACAAGTGGAATTTCCAATTGCAATTGCTTAATAGTTTTTTTTTAAAAATGTTATAATATAGTCTTCCATAGTAATTGTTTTCTGTATCCTCTCATATTCTGGATGTCAAGAAAAGCCTTTAACTGTATTTGCAGTGTTATTACTGCATTACAAATATTGGTTACCTAATTATCATGTCAATTAACTATACTGCACTTCTTTAAGGTACAGAGCATATTTTTCTCATAATTGAACCCCTCCACCCCCCCCCATTGCCTTGCTGAGTGCTGGAAGAAATAAAGTACTGAATAAGAGTATTGTACGAATGGGGAATTAACAAAGGAGGAGAAGGTAGTTAATCATGTCTTGAAAGCCTAGAAACTCTTCCAGGCAGAGAAATGGACCAAGGGCATTTGAGGTAGAGAAAGTTGTTTGCAAAGGCAAGTAGATTTTATTTATTTAGTCAACAAATATTTATTGACCCCATTATACATGCTAGACTTTGGGATATAATCTAAGGCAATAACATATATGGTCCCAGCTTCCATGAAGTTTATGGTTTATGAAAAAAATGTGTTCACCTAATGAATCACTCAAAAATGTGTTCCTATAAGCTGAAATAAGTGTATAAAGCAATATAAGTGTATATAATAAATGAAATTAATGCCTTCTCCTGAGCTAATTGAGCATGTTTTATAATCCTAATTTGTCTCTACTGTGGAATTATTTATAACTTAAAAAAATTAGTAGTCATTCCTAGGGTTGAAGCCCTTGCATATAATGTTCCATCATATGTTATGTAACATTAATGCTGTCTACTTATGTATATTATATCACTTAATGTGTAGAGCAAGATGCTCACAGCTAAAAATATCAATTCTTCCCTCCAAATCCATGTGCTATTTAGGTCATACATTTTACTTTTAACATATGCTTTAAGCACACAATATATCACTATTTTTGCTTTAGACAGAGTTATCTATTACAGGTCTTAAAAGTATGGGAAAAACTGAAATCTATGCTTTTATTCATTTATTCCATATCAGAGTTCATCCTTCTTTTTAGTTTATCCACCTTTCTGTCTGGTTTCATATTCTTCTGCCTGAAGAATTTTCCTTAATATCTCTTGTGGTGCAAGTTTACTAGAAATAAATTGTGAGTGTGTGTGTGTATAAAGTGGATATTTTTTCCTTCACTTTGACAGATATTTGGGGGTGTACAGAATTCTATGTGAGCAGCTTTTATTTTATTTATTTTGCAACACTAAATAGGACAATTCAGTCTATCTGACTTGCATGACTCCGGATGAGAAGTGTGCTATGTTTCTTTGGTCCTCTTTATGTAATGTGTCTTTTTTCTCTGACTGCCTTCAGGTTTTCCTCATTTTCATTTAATTTCAGCAGTTTGAATATAATAGGCGGGTGTGAGGCATGTCTGTGTGAGTGTGTCTGTCACTAATTTTGGAAAAATTTTTGCCATTATTTCTTCAATTATTTCTCCTCTCCATTTTCTTTTTCTTCTCCTTTTGGGATTCCAAGAATACATTTATTAAGCCATTTCATATTATTTAACAGCCCTTGGATCATGCTTTTTTTTGTTTGTTTTTTAACTACCGAACTTTGAGGTCATTAATTTCTTTTCTTTTTTGGGGGGGTATGTCGAGCATAGGGAGTATTTTTAATTGGCTGTATTGGGCATAAGCATTTTGAAAGCATTCCTTATCTTTGTTACTGTTTTTTTGTATGCTTCTAGCTTTTTCATTTGTTTCTTTCTTATAGATTCCACTTCTCTGCTAAAATTACCCATTTCCTCTTGCATGCTGTTCACCTTTTTCATTAGAGATTTTTTTATCATATTACAGTTGAAACTGGAGTAAGTTGGGGTTGGGGCACCAACCCCCCGTGCAGTCAAAAATCCACGTATAACTTGACTCCCTTCCAGAGTCTATTGTGATTTTTTTATTTGTAGATTCTTTATTTTGGCTAATATTGACTGCAGTCACTATTACCACAGATTGATTATGGCTGAGAGGAGTTATTCACTAGCTATTCTGTTGTTATTAAACACTAAAAATTAGGAAAAGACTAGAGGGTATTTAGAATGGGGTAAGGGGAGGAGAGCAGAACCTCAAGGGAGAACACGACGTCCTACCCAGCCTTGTTATCCAAAATGAGTAACCGCGTCAGATCTAACTAAAATCCCAGCCTCTCCAAAAAGGTTTTCAGAAAAAGGTCGCATAACAATTATTCACTGGACAGAAAAAAATGTTGATGTTCCTAGAAAAGGTCTTGACATGAAAGGCCCAACTTAGGAATGATTATACATAGCACCATGACAGAGCTGGGCTCACGGCAGCCTGGAAGCAATTAAAATGCTATTGTGGACACAGAAATGTGTAGGGGCTGGCTTTCACTCACAGACGTATGTGATGTTTTACAACGTAGAGATGTAGATGGTTCTCTCTTATGCGTGTGGTATGTGGAGTCTTCTTCCTGCTGCCACGTTCAAGGAATTTCTCAATTGTAGGAATATTACTTATTTTCACTGTGAAGTCCTGGAGGTGCAGACAGTATAGCGGGGACTTTCTCTTCTAGAGCCAAAATGATTTGGAGCAAAATCATGTCCACAAGCCTCAGCTGATTACCAATAAGAAATGTTTTGCCCATGAACCCTTAAAACCTTCTCAAACCCAGACATGTATCTAATTATAGCCTTCTGGGCCATTTTATCCAGTTGTTTTTGTTGACATCTGGTTTCAGGAAAGGATGAATGATAATCAGTTCCAGCAGATCTAGTGTCCCCTCCACGTGCATGTCAATGAGGGTTCTCTCCTTGAGGTCCTCACAGAAGAGACAGTGTTTCCCCACTATGTAGTGGAGAATGCTTCCCGTCTACACCAACTTCATTCCATCAATTTCACCCATTGGCACATGTTGGAATAACAAGGGGTTACCATTCTGCAACTCCTGCAACTCCTGCAACTGTTATTCTGTTTCTAAGAATACTTCACCCAACTCGACTCCAATGGGGAACTAAAATCCATCTTGTGGATTCCATCAGGTCTCTTCTGCTCTGATAGTGGAGCTTGGGTTTCCCTGCCCTCTTGGCCTTGCAGGCTTCTTGGAGTCCACATGGAGCATCCAGAGCCAACCAATGTGTTCTGCAAGAAGTCTGCTGCCCAAGAGCCTATTGTTGACTGGAAGTCTTAGCAATATCATAAACAACTGATTAACACATACTGTGTATGTTATATGCATCATATGCTGTATTAGAAGAAAATAAGTTGGACAAAAGAAAATGATTTAAGAAAATCATAAGAAAGAGAAAATATTTTATAGTACTATACTGTATTTTTTTTTTAAATCCGTGTAAATGTGGATCCATATAGTTCATACCCATGTTGTTCAAGGGTCAACTGTGTAACATTGATTTTAACATTCTGCTCATAGTTCTTCAATATATATCTCAAATATGAGCCTAGTTCTATTGATTACCTTTGTCTCTTGGAAATGCATTATTTACCTTTTCATAAGCCTTGTAATCTTTTGTAGAAAGAAGCTAGACACTCAATATAAGACAGTAGATACTGAGGTAAACAACATTTGGGGGGAGGCTAGAAATTAGCATGCCTTTCCTTCTGCTAGACCTTTATTGTGTAGATTTGAAGCCATCTAAAGAGAAGTGGTTGTTATTGCTACCCTCAGGGCACCTTGGTCACCTAATTCCTCTGGAGATAATAGTGTGTTCAGGGTGGGGGTGGTTTTCTTTATGGTTTTGTCATTTCTGATTCATCCTCAGCTGCAGATCTTCTCCTAACGGTGTGCCTGAGAGAGAGTACCTCTAGTCTTGCTCTATCCTGATCCTTTTCCAGGAGAACTGTTGACCCATTACTCATTAACTTTTGGTCTGGTGGTAGAATATACTCACGCCTCTCCAGCTGTAGTTCTGGACAAGCATGAATTCTGATCTTTCCCTTGCTGTTTTTTCACTAGTTTTCACTAATGCCCTGAAAGCTGTGTTGTTCATTGCTCTTCTACCACAGTAAGTAAGTACTGTAGGGGCGGATGGAGAGGTGTTCAAATGGGACTTGTGCTTCTCCTGCTGACGTTGCCACTCCTCTCCCCTAACCGTGCACCATGAGGGACTCTTCCTCACAACGTTCACCAAACTTTTGGAGAATATCCTATGAGGTGCATGTAGAAAAACTCACAAGTGGCTGTGAACTCCCCCTTTACATGCAGTACCTGAGGTCTCCAAACTCACACTAACATGCTATCAGCAGCTAATTTGTTAGCGGTTCAAACTGCATTCTTCTTATCAATACTTGGCTACATTATCCCACCCGACGAAGTGCTCATGTCCTATCTTTTCCTGAAGTCTTTAGTCTCCCTTAGATTTTTGCATTGGTTGGTTGTGCCATGACCTCAGTTCTTTGGTTCAAGAAAAGCTATGAACTTGCATTTTGCTTGCATTTTTTTGTTTTTGTCAGGGTGATAGCAGCACTCTGGAAACTGAAAAGCCAAAGCCATAATTTTTAAGGTGATACTGGAAAGATGTGTGATGTGAAAAGGGGGATGCCAGAAGAGATTTCCAGGTAAAAGAAACATCATGGTAGTGTTATGAAGGAATATGATATTTACAGTGAACGAAAAAGGTGCAATGAGAGCAAGGTGGTTGAGCATAAGTAACGAATACAAAGCTGGGACTGTGGGAGCCTGGAGAAGTAGGGCAGGTCATGCCACACCTACACCTTGTTTAATCTTTATCCTATGAACAACAGGCATTCTATGATGTATTGTGAGCAATTTTTAGGATTTTGTTTTGAAATATGTATCCTGGATACACCCCGGAAAACTAATTAAAAATCATGTGGGTAGAAAGATGGGGAGATACCACAGCTGTCCAGGTGGAACAAGATGGACCCTTGGAAAAGAGAAATAGAAGTGGGTATGGAAGAAAGACCTCACCTGAAAATAAAAAAAGAAAGAAAGAAAAATGGAAAAAAGGTGACTTTTTGAAGAGTCTGATACGTATGGAGAATAGTGAGGAGTTCAGAGTGGCTATTACACAGGTTCATGATAGGGCTTTTAGGAAATTAGGCTGGAAGTGAATGAGGTGAGACCGTGAAAGACCATGTAGGTCACACTATGAAGGCTGTATTGATTTCCTCTATATGTACTAATTAGATCACAGTAGGCTTTAAGCTGAGCTGTGACATGATCATATCAGATTTGGGGAGATATAACTTAAATCATTAAGTCATGATCTATGTAGATGGGATATTATTACAGTCTGAATAGTAAATTTAACATTTTAAGCCTGTGTTCATATGAACTTATATTAAAATGGTAAAACTAGGCAACAATTGTCTTTACAAACAAATGAATAAACTATTAAGACAAAGAAAATTTAGTTTTCTTACCACCATCCACTGAGCAAAATACTGTCAATAAAATATATTACTCATGAAATAAGAATCATAGTCAACATAAAAGTTGATTTAAAGATGATGAAAATGAACCATTTGATAGATCAAGAAGTGGTTATATCTGGCAATTTACCTTTTCTTTTCATGGTTTAAGTAAAGANTTACAAACAAATGAATAGACTATTAAGACAAAGAAAATTTAGTTTTCTTACCACCATCCACTGAGCAAAATAATCTGTCAATAAAATATATTACTCATGAAATAAGAATCATAGTCAACATAAAAGTTGATTTAAAGATGATGAAAATGAACCATTTGATAGATCAAGAAGTGGTTATATCTGGCAATTTACCTTTTCTTTTCATGGTTTAAGTAAAGAATAAGTGAAAAATTTGTTATATTTTATATCATAGCAAATTTATAAATCCTGGCTTAAAAGGTAAGCATTCACTATATGTCATTTTCCTAGCTTTTAAATGTAATATTCTTTTTTTTAAAGATTCTATTTTATTTATTTGACTGTGAGAGAGAGATCACAAGCAGGCAGAGAGTCAGGCAGAGAGGGAGGAGGAAGCAGGCTCCCCACCGAGCAGGGAGCCCAATGCGGGGCTCGATCCCAGGACCCTGAGATCATGACCTGAGCCGAAGGCAGAGGTTTTAACCCACTGAGCCACCCAGGCGCCCCTTAAATATTATATTCTTAGTAGATTCAACCATCCAGCCACTTACATATATCAGTTCTCAATGAACAGATACTGGGCACTGAAAACGTGCTTAGTACTGTGGATGCAGGGATTCCAAAAAATTAGGTGACATACATTGTGTTCTCAAAGACTGTCCAAAAAAGAAAGAGACATTGCAGTGCAATGGAGTTACAAGCTGAAGAGTACAGAGTAAAGATGAAGTACCAGTGAGACTACACGAAACAGGCTGGGGACTTTATAATACAGTAAATGAGGAAAGACTTAGATATGAGTCATTATGCATTTAGTTCAAATCATTTCAGGAAAGCGTTAATAATTACTCTGTACCAGGCCCTATGCTCGGTGTTTGGGCTACAGATACTGATAAGATATAGTGACTGATTTCAAGAAACTAATAATTTAATGAGAAAGACTAACATGTAACAACATGTAACTATGAGAAAGGCTAAAATGTAACAACCAACTATAATATCAAATTCTAGGAACAGTATAAATTAATCCAAAATGAGAGTTGGAATGAAGATTCACTGAGGAAGTAATCAGGAATGAGAACTGAAGTATCATTTGCAAATATCTTCTCCCATTCCATGGGTCGTCTCTTTGTTTTATTGACTGTTTCCTTTGCTGTGCAAAAGATTTTATCTTGATGAAGTCCCAAAAGTTCTTTTTTGCTTTTGTTTCCCTTGCCTTTGGAGATGTGTTTTGAAAGAAGTTGCTGTGGCCAATGTCGAAAAGGTTACTGCCTATGTTCTTCTCTAGGATTTTGATGGATTCCTATCTCGTATTGAGGTTTTTCACCCATTTAGAGTTTATCTTTGTGTATAGTGTAGGCAAATGGTTGAGTTTCATTCTTCTGTATATAACTGTCCAATCTTCCCAGCACCATTTATTGAAGAGACTATCTTTTTCCCATTGGATATTTTTTCCTGCTTTGTCAAAGATCAGTTGACTATAGAGCTGAGGGTCCATATCTGGCTCTCTATTCTGTTCCATTGATCTATGTGTCTGTTTTGTGCCTGTACCATGCTGTCTTGGTAATCACAGCTTTGTAATATAGCTTGAAATCAGGCAACATGACGCCCCCAGCTTTGTTTTTCTTTTTCAACATTTCCTTGGTGATTTGAGATCTTTTCTGGTTCCGTGCAAATTTTAGGATTGTTTGTTCCAGCGCTTTGAAAAAATGCTATTGATATTTTGCAAATGACATTACAGATAAAGGGCTGGTATTCAAAATCTATAAAGAACTTCTCAAACTCAACACCTAAAAAATGAATAATCAAGTCAAAAAATGGGCAGAAGACATTAACAGACACTTCTCCGAAGAAGACATACAAATGGCTAACAGACACATGAAAAAATGTTCAACATCATTAGCCATAAGGAAAAGTCAAATCAAAACCACATTGAGATACTACCTTACACCAGTTAGAATGGCAAAAATTGGCAAGACAAGAAAGAACAAGTGTTGGAGAGATTGCGTAGAAAGAGGAACTCTCATACACTGCTGGTGGGAATGCCAAGTTAGCACATTCACTTTGGAAAACAGTGTGGAGTTTCCTCAAAAAGTTAAAAACAGAACTACCTTATGACCCTGCAATTGCACTACTGGGTATTTATCCCAAAGATACAGATGTAGTGAAAAGAAAGGCCATATGCACTCCAATGTTCATAGCAGCAATGTCCACAATAGCGAAACTGGAAGAAGCCAAGATACCCTTCAACAGATGAATGCATATAGAAGATGTGGTCTTTATATACAATGGAATAATACTCAGCCATCAGAAAGGATGAATACCCAACATTTGCATCAACATGGACAGAATTGGAGGAGATTATGCTAAGTGAAATAAGTCAAGCAAAGAAAGACAATTATCATATGGTTTCATTTATTTGTGGAGCAAAGGAATAGCATGGAGGACATTGGGAGAAGGAAGGGGAAAATGAAAGGGGGAAATGAGAGGGGGAGATGAACGATGAGAGACTATGGATTCCGGGAGTCAAACTGAGGGTTTTAGAGGGAAGGGGGGTTGGGGGACCCAGTAGCCAGGTGATGCGTATTAAGGAGGGCATGTATTGCATGGAGCACTGGGTGTTATAGGCAAACAATGAATCATGGAGCACTACATCAAGAACTAATGATATGGCATGGTAACTAACATAACATAACATAACAAAAAAGAATTATAAAACAAACAAACAAAAAAAGGAATGAGAACTGAAGGGTAAATAACCTCAGGAGGAGTGAAATGTTAGATCAATACTTCCTGGCAGAGGACAGAGCATGACAAAGGCCGAACAAATTAGCCTTTACTTTGTGCTCCCAGGGACACTCTCTGATGTGTAATTTACATGCACTGCACTGCAGTCATTCTAAGGAATAGGCATTACCACTTCCCTCTAGAGGTGTGTGATCTCTGACTCAAAGAGGTAGGTAGCTTTTCTCAGATAGGTCAGGCTACTGGCTGTCTGAGGCTATCTTGTTTAAATACGCATGATTTCAAGCACGTGATAATGAGTGAAATGATATGGTGCATCAAAAGACAGTAAGCAGCTTAACATGGATAAACCATAGGCAAGAATATGCATATTTCTCTTCTCTTCATATCTTACCATTCCTATTTGGGTTTTTTTGGTTTTGGTTTTGATTTTGATTTTGGTTTTTGGCTACTCCTTCTTTCAGGCTTGACATTGGAAACCCATCTCCACCAGCCTGCCATGTATTGACGGAGAGCAAACCTAACCTAATCTGCATTACTTTGGGATATGAGTAGCTAGATGGAACACCAAGGAGGACTGCTTTATGGATCCCAAGTACCACAGGCATTGCTTTTGGTCCCATCTAAATGTTGCCTCGTCTGGCTCTACTGAAGTTTTGCTTATCAGATTTGGAAATGCCTCTTGCTACAGACTCATGTTCTGGGCCCCAGCAGTTACTCTTGCTATTTTTAGATCCTCCCACTTACTAGCCTGCTACCCTGCTGCCCGTCCTTTTCCACTACTCCGTGTGACACTGAACTCAACCAACTGTTTTCCCAACTCAAGTGGAAGAAGTTTCTTTCTCTAATTATGTCGCCTCAGTAGGGACAAAGAACATTTTCCATTTCTTTCTTAAGCCATGAATTAATGTTAATAAATCTGAGTTGTCACCTTGGTTGCTAGGCCCCATCTCATTCTGCTTTTATACAGATATTTACAAACTGCAATTTGGCCAGTAATTTTAACATCTCAAGTTAGCTAAGTATAGTCAAAGAGTATTTTTAACTTAGCATTTTGTCCCTTTAGATTTTGAAGCCTGAAATTATCCTCTCCTCTTTTTAAAACCTGTCCCATCTGTCCTTCAATGGACTCCAGTGTTTGCAGAACAAGACTATACTCTAGTCACTTAAAAATGAAAAAAAAAAAAAAGAAATTCTACCTTTCCTACCATGAAAATTGTTTTACCCTATTAATCAGAGAGTCCCATGTCACAAAGCCCCTAACTACTTAATAAACTTCTCTCAAATTTTGTTAAAAATTCTCCACTCTCTTCCTCTATTCAAACTGTACTCTTGGAATGCATTTCTGTTTTCCACATTGCACCCTTTTTTCTTAACAAGGACCATCATCTATTGTTTTGTTACTAGCAGTTTTATCATTAAGTACAATGTGTGTGTGTGTGTGTGTGTGTGTGTGTGTGTGTGTAGGTTTTTCACAAGCCAATCCCCTCTAATCTATCAAAAATATAAAAAAGCATAAAAATATTATTCAGAGGGCGCCTGGGTGGCTCAGTGGGTTAAAGCCTCTGCTTTCGGCTCAGGTCATGATCTCAGCATTCTGGGATCGAGGCCCACGTTGGGCTCTCTGCTCAGCAGGGAGCCTGCTTCCTCCTCTCCCTGTCTCTCTGCCTGCCTCTCTGCCTACTTATAATCTCTCTCTCTGTGTCAAATAAATAAATAAAATCTTTAAAAAATATATTATTCAGAACCTTCAAACTGTCATACATTATGATTTTAAATTTATTCAGAAAACATAAAAAAAAGCTTAATGTGACTTACACTACACATGGCCCTGATGCTTGAGAACAAACATATATTACAAAATCCCAATCAAGTTCAGTACATATATGTTACAATTCTGTAAGCACTTAACTTTAGGTATTCTCCCCATAACTTTAGCTGTTCTAGGAGATTATTTTCATATAAAACAAACACATAAAATCCATAAAATTAGAGGGAAAATGAGATTTGGTATAAATTTTCAAATATCTGAATGAAGTAAAATACAGCTGGCTCGTAACTTCCAATTTTGCATTTGTTGTGATTGAATGATCACCATATAGATAAAAGCCTACATTCCGTCACAACAGATTAAAGTTATCAGAAAATAGCCTATTTTCCTGAAGTTCTTTTTCTCTACTCATTTTGAAGCATTTTTATGTCCTATAATTTTCTCAGTTATGTAATAAATCTCCATCACCTTTTACTAAAACACACACACACACACACATATAGTTACTCAAATAGCAAATTTAGCCAATTTCAACCATAAATATGAAAAATGTCTTTCCGTTAGAAAAAGTGGAAGACATTTCATGAGGACAGGACACTTTAACAGTTCAGAAGTCTCAGAAATTGGGGTCTCATGATAAAAGTTCTAATAAAAATATTGAGGAGTGCCTGAGTGACAGTCTGTGGAGCATCTGCCTTCCACTCAGGTCGTGATCTCAGGGTCCTGGGCTCCACAGCTGCAGGCTCCCGACTCAGCAGGGAGTCTGCTCCTCCCTCTCCCTCTCCCCTGCCCCTCTGCTTAAGCACATGCATAAGCACTGTCTCTCAAATGAAAAATAAAAATTAACCCCCCAAAATTTGAGAATTTCAGCTTTAGGGAAGAACTACTCAATAATCATTTCTCAGATTATACTGACATATGACTATACTGTCCTCCTCCACTCTATAAAGTCTACCCAGTCTAGAAAAAACATATCTCACTAATCAATTTTATGCCAAAAAAAGAAAACACTAATGAAAACAACCCATTTTATAATAATACTTTATTTCAGTTTTATCGAGACTGATACCATTCTGCTCTCGGCAATTATGACTCAACTAGATATATTGCTGCATTCCAATCTGTCAAAAACTTAACAGCTTAAAATAACACACATTTATTATCTCATGATTTCAGTGGTTCAAGAGCCTAGGCACAGCTTAACTAGGGTCTCTGCTCAGGGTCTCACATACAGCAATCAAGGGGGCAAGTAGACTTCATTCTCATCTGGAGAGCTGATGGGGGAAGACTTCACTTCCCAATTCATTCAACTGTTGGAAGAACTCATTTCCTTATGGCTGTGTGACTGAGGGGCCATGGTTCTTACTGGTTGTCAGTAGACGTCCACCTTCAGGTTCTAGAGACTGCACCAGTTCCCTACTATGCACCCCTCCTCACAACCAGTTCACAGTGTGGTTGTTTGCTTCCTCAAGCCCAGCAGGAGAATTTTCTGCATACTAATCTGGGAAAATGGATTTCATAGAACATAATGTAATCTTGTGAAAGACATCTCACCATCTTTCCCATATAAAATAACCCAATCAAGGAGTGTGATATCCCTTCACTTTTTTCTGTATTCTACTTGCTACAAGCAATACAGAAGTCCTGTTCCACTCAAGGGGATGAAGTTATATGGGATTTAACACTGGGAGGTGGAACTCATGAAACCACCTTAGAATTCCCCCTACCACACTTTTCTAATGTCCCATCAATCTTTCCCAGGGAGGTCAAAGCTACACCACGTTTTAAGGATGAATTTTTAATATTTGCTTATAATTCTACTTACAGAAAGATCATACTCCAGTGTGCACAAACCCTGAAATTTCTTAGTAAAATTTTACCCCGTTTGATAGCAAACAATAAAACCGAAGGGTGGAGTCCTTTATCTCTAAGGAAATATATTTAGCAAAGTTATTTTAGAAGAGATTTCACTTCCAAATTTTAACTTAGGACCAATTTCCCCTTGGCTAATTTTTCATGGGAGCACAGTGAAGACAAAACTTTTGCAGTGGAATGCTCTTTTACATTGGAAATGTTTGTCATTTGTCTAATTCCCTTGGTTTGGAGGCCCTAGATATCTATTTCTTTCCAGTGATTTCTTCTATCTTGGAAGGTAGAGCTACCCACAGAGGTACCATTTTGTCTTCTTAATTTCTCTCTTATCTTCTTAGTCTCTCTGACCATACTTAATTTCTCAACTGAGGATTGGGAGCAGGTCTCAGATCAAGCCAGAGGTTTTAACTGAAAGTTTGTACATTCTTTGCTAATGTGTTTATTTATTTATTTTTAATTGTATTTATTTATTTGACACAGAGAGAGAGATCACAAGTAGGCAGAGAGGCAGGCAGAGAGAGAGGAGGAGGAAGCAGGCTCCCCGCTGAGCAGAGAGCCCGATGCGGGCCTCGATCCCAGGACCCTGAGATCATGACCTGAGCCAAAGGCAGAGGCTTTAACCCACTGAGCCACCCAGGTGCCCTTTGCTAATGTATTTAACTATCATCATTTTCTATGCCCAGCTTGTGGAATTAATTGGTTGTGGTAATCAAGAATGGAGTCTGCCCCCAACCTCTGTAACCCCCATAAGATTCACAGTTATTTTGTCTATTAATGACACATCAAGATATGCTCCCCACCATCCAATCCTGCCCCTTCTTCCTACGGTTGTAAGGTCCTCATGGACCTGACAATCATTTCAGTTGAACAATGTTTGCTGCTTTTCTTGCGTTCCGAACTGCCTCAATGGTCTGAGCAAAGACACCTCAGGGATGGATGGCTAATGTGGTGCTCCATGGTCTATTTGAATTATCCCAATATTTTCACCATAATCTTGGTAAAATGTTATCTAAGAATTTTCATCTCAGATATCGAGTTTTAGGCCTTTAAACAAAATCTTACAGAAGGGCTCCCTTGTCCTGGTACCCCAGTTTGTAGCTTTATCATCATTTATTTGAAAGGCTGTTTTTCCTCGATTGAATTATGTTTGCACTTTGGTCAAAAATTACTTGGATGTATCTGTGTCTGTTTCTGGTTCTCTGTTTTCTTCTGCTGGTTTATTTATCTAGTCTTCTAACAATATCATGGAGTGTTGATTACTTCAACTATATGGTAAGTCTTACAACCAGGTAGATCAATTCTCCCACTTCCTGCTTGCTTCTCAAAATTGTATTTAGCCACTCCAGTTGCTTGATTTTCAGTATAAATTTTGGAATAATTTTGTGCATACCTGAAAATGTCTTGTTTGAATTATGACATGATTTGAATTAAACCTATATATCACTTTGGGGAGATTTAGCAATTTTGTTATGTTGATGCTTCAATCCATGAACACAGTAAATCTCTCTATTTTTTAATATTTTCTTTGATATCTTTCAGTGTTGTGTAGTTTTCAGCTTACAAATCCTGTAACTATTTTGATAGATTTACACACCTAAGGGTTTCATTTTTCAAGAGTGTTAACTGATATTGTATTTTTAATCCAGTATCCATGTGTTCATCACTAGCATATAAGAATACAGTTGATTTCTATATGTTAATTTTATATCTTTCAACTTTGCTGAATTAATTTATTAGTTATAGGATTTTTATTTTTAAATATTCTTTTGGAGTTTCTGTGAGGACAATCATCTTATCTTCCTTTTTAATCTGTGTCTCCTTGTACCTGTGTTTGCTCCTTTTCTTATAGTATACCAGTCCTATTGAAGATTTTATTTATTTATTTGACAGAGAGAGAGAGAGAGAGTGAGAGAGCGAATACAAGCAGGGGGAGTGGGAGAGAAAGAAGCAGGTTTCCCGCTGAGCAGAGAGTCCTACGCAGGGCTGGATCCCAGAACCCTGGGATCATGACCTGAGCCGAAGGCAGACGCTTAAAGACAGAGCCACCCAGGTGCCCCATACTAGTCTTATTGAATTAAGATCCACCTCAATCTAAATGAACTCATCTACTTGATTATATCTACAAAGACCCTATTTCCAAATAAAGCCATATTTTGAGGTTCTAAATGAACATGGATTTTATGCAACAGGACTAGATATATCCCCTCCTCAGAAAAAAGCTTGCTCTCTCTACCCAAAAGAATATGAAAGGGGAAGTTTAGCAAGGCAGAAAACTTTGCAACAATTACTGCTCCAGTCCAATCAAAACCTTTTGGCTCTATATCCATTGACACAATGAAAGCCTGAGTAAGGAACAAATAAGGTAAACTTCTATCCTTATGAGGTTGTAACAGGCTCCCCCATTATCCCTACTGGAATAGTGTCAGAGAGGACAAACTAGGGAACTAGAAATTTCAGTCTCTACTGGCTGATAATAAGGCCTTCCCTGCACCTTCCACCTCACCTATGTTGTCAAGGGAAGCCCATGCGAACCTGAATTTCCACTTCCCGCTGGCAGTAAAGAGGATCCCATCTCTGGGGGAGGGGGTGGTGTCAGAGGCCTAATGGAGAGTGAAGACTTCCGTCATTGCACAGCAGTATACTACTTTGCGGTATCAGTGGAGACTGAGGCGGGAGGGGATCCTGATTTCCCACCCTTATCCCTGTAACAAGGTGTCCCCCCTAGATGACCCGCTCTCGTCTTTTGACCTTTCAGAATCACCTTATATTTGCCTTACCTAAAATGTATATAGTTTTTCAGTTGTGGTTAGTGGGAATAATGAGAAAAATTAGCTCTACTCCATCTTCCCAGTAGCACACAAGTCACTCCAAATCGTAAACTCCAGAAAAGTTTTAGAAAATTTTGCTGTTTAACCTCCTTTAATTTCTTTTTTTCTTCAAGAAATTTTTAGGGAAGGGGTGTCTGGGTGGCTCAGTAGGTTAAGCGTATGTCTTTGGCTCAGGCCACGATCCCAGGATCCTGGGATCCAGTCCTGCCAGGTTCCCTGCTCATGCAGAAGCCTGCTTCTCCCACTCCCACTGCCTGCCACTCCCCACCCCCGTGCTTGTTCTCTCTCTCTCTCTCTCTCTCTCTCTTTCACTGTCAAATAAATAAAATCTTAAAAAAATTTTTTAAGGGAAGACAATAAAATAAGTAAAATAAAGTAAAAATATAATAGACTGCATGTTGTGTCCCTTCTGGATGTTCAGCATAGGTGGTCTTGCAGATCATGGTTCCAACCCAGGTGCGTAATACTCCATGCCAGTCAATGGTCAATGGAGGTTTTCTTTTTCTTTTTCTTTTTAAGACTTTACCTATTTACTTGACACAAAGAGAGAGCACAAGCAGGGGGAGTGGCAGAGGGAGAGGGAGAGGGAGAAACAGTCTCTCCGCTGAGCAGGGAGTCTGATGTGGGTTCGATCCCAGAACCCTAGGATTATGACCTCAGCTGAAGGCAGGCGCTTAACCAGCTGAGCCACCCAGGGCACCCCCCCCCACCCCAGTCAATAGAGTTTGATTTCTCAGATGTTGGAGTGGTCAGCTAATATACCATGCTGTTGTCTGTGCTCTTTGCTTCTTAGAAGTCCAGCCCTGTAGCATGATGATGATAGGGCAGAGAGAGTAGTCCAGGCAGTTTGGTTCCAAATTCTTAGATGTAGTGTTTTGTTTCGTTTTGTTTTTTTAATACTGATTTTATCTGAGTCTGAAAGAGTAACAGCCATTCAGCAGTCTCAGAAAGCCCTCTAAAGGACAAATACTCAAGTTACCCTTTATGAGTGAAAGTCATAATTTCTCCTTCATGATATTGTTCTTTGTCACTGGCAGAAACTCTCCAAAGTCTTCTTCAGATACTTAATGCAGAGGTAAAAAAAACTAGGGATGGTCCAATCTTAAATTACTGATCACTTCATTTGCAAAATATGTTTTTGTTATGTTTAATTTTATACATCAGTTTGACTAGATCACAGGCACTTAGATACCTGGTTAAACATTATTTCTGGGTGTATCTGTGAGGATATTTCTGGAAGACATTAGTATTTGAATAGGCAGTAGAATGAGCAAAGCAGATGGACTTCCCCAATGTGGATTGACCTCATTCAATCTGTTGAGGGTCTGAATAGAACAAGAAAGCAGGGAGAGGAGAATTCTTTCTCTTTGCCTGACTGCATGAGGTGAAACACTGATCTCTTGGCCTTGGAGTAAGACTTAACACCATCTAAACTCATGCTTCTCAAACCTTTGGACTTGGACTAGAACTTATGCCAATGGTTCTTCTGGTTCTATCCCTAGAGAACCCTGACTAATATAGTTTTTATTATAATGCCATTACCATATGGGGTCAAGCAGGAGAGGATAGCTTTGTAAGGATAGCTTTGATGGAGACTATTCTCAACTGAATAGCCCGCTCTCCCAATTTATATGTTGAAGTCTCAACCCTCACAACATGTATTTGGGAATGGAACATTTGAGAGGCAACTAAGGAGTGCTGAGGTCAAGAAGATGGGGTCCTCATGATAGGGCTATTGCCCTAATAAGAAGAGACCGCCAGAGGGCACCTGGGTGGCTGCCTTCCACTCAGCTCATGATTCTGGGGTCCTGGGATGCTCCCCTTCCTTCTACCCCTCCCCACTGTTAGCGCTTCTCTCTCTCTTTCTCTCTTCCACTCTCCCTCTTGTGAGTGCTCTCTCCCTCTCTCTCAAATAAATAATTAAAATATTTTTAAAAAGAGAGACACCAGAGAGCTTCAGCATGTAAAGGTCCAGTGAGGTGGCAGCAAGCCAGAAAGAGGGCCCTCACCAGAAACCGAACATGGTGGCATCCTGATCTCAGACTTCCTGCTTCCAGGCTGTGAAAAAATAAATTTCAGTTGTTCAAGTCACACAGTCTATGATATTTTACTGGTCTAGCTGGAGCTGACTAATGCAGACAGATTCTTTTACTTCGATAGGTTCTTTCTAGGTTCTTGGATGCCTTCTTTCTGGTTGAAAGAGTATAAATCATCCCACAGTACAGCCCATTTTATCTCCTTGCTTTATGTCTTACCTCTCATGACATCTGATTCCCTTTCCTTGATATCTGGGTACTCTTTCCAATTTCTTCTGAATTAGGTAATATAACTGTGTTAGGCCTTTGCTTCTTGTCTGGACAATGAATTCCCTTTCTGGTCAATATTTCCCAATCTCCATCCTCTTTTGTCTCTTCCTGTTCAGAGTATCGGTGGTAGGTTTAGGACTCAAATGTTTAGGAGGGCCAGCCCACACAAAGTGATTGTGATAGAAGCAAAACAATGGAGCCTGCTAGCAAATGAGAGAATGTGTGCCCCCATGGAAAAGATGCAGTTGGCACTTACTCACATTCTGTCAGATCCTCTACATTTTCAAGAGCATACAGAAATTCAAGTTTTTAAAGGTTAGCAAATAATTAAAAAAAAAATTAAAACGGATGGATGTGAGCCAACGTTATTCAGGCCAAACACCAACATAGGTCTGAGGGCCAGATTTGGCTCTTTGCCCCCAGTAGAGGACTTCCACTATAATTGCTTTAATGATTTCTCCCGGGGGTTAGTATGCAAATAGTTCTCCTGGTGGCTCCTGGTAATATCATTTAGCTGGCTCTGGAGAGCAGGCCAATTTAAGGCCTACTTGTGGTGGAATCCTGGTGTATGTCCCTTTTTAGCTCCGTCTGGCAAACAGCTCCCCCTGACTCAAAGAATCACTGCACAGCTGATGGCTGGCAGTAGAGCAGGGCTCCTCTGAAGACAGGACCCAGATAACTGCCCGAATCACTCTGTCCTGGGATGAGTCTGTCCACATTGAATAGTTTATGATGCCGCAGCCACCTCTGCTGAGCGAGTGAAGGCATCTGTCACGCGGAGCCTGCAGACATCAATACTATCGTTATCTTAGGCTCCAGGATTTTATTTTCCTCAATACTTTATTTACTTCATTGAGCGCTATTGAATTTTCTTCTGCCTGAGTTCGGCTCTGAGACTAAATCATCAGCAGGTGCTTTAAATCGTTCTCTTGATGATTGCTTGTTTCTATTTCTGGTATCGTTTTATCTCTGAAGTACTGGGTTGGATTTTCAATTTTGGTGGTCAGACCAGTGTTTCTCTTCACTGCAGAAGTTTCAGCTAGTCTCTGAGGCATGTCTTACTATTTTAGTCTGCGTTTCTAACGTGTCAGTCAGGTTGGGCAGCAGCCTGCGGGAGGTGCTGTCTGGAAGAAAGTTGCAGAACCACACGGGGAAGAACTGGATGGTATAGAAAAGGGAGGAAGAAAAGAAATCAGTTTAACGATTCTCCAAAGGAAAAAGAATCATGCCCAGGTTTTTTGGTCCTCTAAGATTTTCTTTTTATGCCCACATTCATGATACAATCATTCTAGTTCCTTTAGTTAACACACTTTCTCTCTTTCACTGTCATTGAGATGGATAATTTCTATACATTCTTTGGGTCTCATTTACTCACTGGTACTTTCTTGGGTTCATAATCAAGGTTAGAACTCCTGCCACAGATGACCTCACTTCCCTACATTTTGCCTATCACAAAATTAATTACCCATTATTATTATCAATATTATCAGTATTTAATTTTGTTAATATATGGCATACCTTTAAGGTCTCAAAGGTAGGAGGTTATGTTGGTCTCACTGTATCCCTACAAGATGAAATGAGTAGTGTATGTCTCAGTCGAATCTATTCCATGTTCATATAACCTTATTCATGTTCAATTTTTAATTTTATACAGCTTAGTAACATTCAGATTCTGTTTGCCAACCATTATTTTATAGTTGCACAGAACAAAACAATCTACTTTACTTTCCAAATGCATACTTCTCGGTCATCATTACCTGTTCCATCTATATGTGTTTCTTCTCATATCTAAGATATAAGGTAGAGAATTTAGTTTAGCAATTAAAAGTTTAATATTGGATGATGCACTCTGAAAACAAAATCCCTTGCTTTGTCTATTGTGAATGCGTGATCCAGAGATTTTAAATTCCTAAGAATTCATTCAAAATTTCTCTTGTCCAAGAACATAACATTAATAGTTTATACTAATGAGCCTTTCATCTACTCAATTTATCAGACAAACTATTTATGTAATACCTCATTTTAGTTTGCTAAGCCTGCTCTAACAAAGTGCCACAAACTGAGTGGCATAAATAACAGAAGCTTATTTTCTCACAGTTCTGGTGGATAGAAGTCCAAAATCCAGGTGGTGTTTCCTTCCGATAGCTATGAGGGAAGGATCGGCTCCAGGCTTCCCTCCTCGGCTTGTAAATAGATGGCTGTCTTCTTCCGTGTCTCTTCATATTGTCTTTCCTCTGTATTTGTTTGTCTCTATGCCCAAGTTTCTCCTTTTTTATGAGGATAATGGTGATATTAGATTAAGACCCACCATAATAGCTTCTTTTCAACTTGATTACCTTATCTCCAAATAGGATCACATTCTAATGAACTGGGGTCAACAATCCAAGGTATTAATTTTGGGGGGACACTATTCAACCTATAACATACCCATTATATGGTTAGGACTAATTTTTAGACTCTAGGGAATATGCATTTCATACTCTTGTGGGGTAGACCAAACCAACGCTCATTAAGAAGAGATGTATCAAATAAAGAACTATGTAACCAGAGCTGAAATTGTGTGGAAAGTATGTTTACGTTGTAGGAGTTAAAAAATAAATAAATAAAAATAGCACTATGTACTGGAGTAATTAGGAAATATCTGACACTCTAGTAAAAATAAAGTTTGAGTAAAAAAAAGCTGGACTTTAATAAAACAGAATTTAGAGAAGCATAAGAGATGGAAAATAGCATATAAGGTGGGAGGTAGAGGTGAGAGCACAGAGGTATGAGTAATTAAAAGTCCAAGACATATTCATGTCACAGTGAATAGATGAGCCGGTGCAGGAGGAGAAAGCATGTTGAAGAAAAATAGAGAAGAAAGTTAAGTTAGGTGGGAAATGAAGGTTAGGCTAAATGGAAGCATGTAGTGTGTTTGAAACCTTGGGAGCAGGGTTTACAATTGATCAGTTATAAAATAGGTAGTCACTGAAAGTTTTTGAGCAGTAGATTGACAGCAATCGTGGTAGAATGCAGAAATCTTCACAATCTTCTACTCTTTACCACATTCATGAACTTTCTTATGTGACTTTGCAGGTCCTCCCATTAGGAGGTGAAAACTATTTTCTCTTTGCAATGAATATGCTGGTCTGTGATTTACTTTCACTTATAAGATGTAGCCCAATTAATATTTTGACCTTGGCCTCAAATTAATGGCTGTGTATTCTTCCCCTCTCTCTGTCTCTTTCTGCCCCCCTGTGTCTATATAGTCCTTGTGATCACCTGTGAAGAAGAAGCCTAGTATAATCTGTTAGAGGATACCATGTGAAGGTAGCCTATCACGGACAAGGTCATTTTTTATTTCTAGCCCTCATAAGACCATTCAGCTGCCTGCAGACAGATGAATGACCCTAAGCAAGCAAGATCAGCCTAGCCAGATCTGGCAGATCAGAAAATCCTCCCATCTAACCCATAGACTCATGAGAATTAACAAATACATAAGTAGAGGTGGGCAATTAGAATGAAGAGTAAAAGTTAAGGAATTGATCTAAGAAGGAGCTCAAACTAGGATATTAGTGACTGCGTTGTATAGTAAGGGAGTCATGAAAAACATTTTGAGGAGAAAATGCAAGGTTTGAGAATTAAAAAAAACTATGAGAGGGCAGAATTAAGGAGTTTTATTTGACTTTCCGACAAATACTTGAGTAAACTTTGCCGTTTCCTTTAAAAATATTTCTAAAGTGATTTTCTGTGGCTCACCTGAGAACTTTCCTTAAGCTATTTCGTCAGTTTGTCAAAATAAACCTAGTCCTTTTGGGGTTCTAAAAATGGTCTATCAAATATATGGCCACTGTTAAACGTTTCACAAAAATAAAGGTGGGGGTGACGGGTTTAAAATATAAACACCAAAGATATCCTGCTTCTTGGGGGAGAAACTTGACTTTTTGTTATGGCAAACGCTAAGAGCTTGCATAAGAAAACTTCAGTCTTTCTGTTCGTAAGGTTTCCACGTGCTCCAGTCCCAGAGCATCAAACAGTCCTGCTGTCCAGCTGCCAGATTCACAGTGCTTCTTTATACCTGTCTTCTAATTTAATCTACATCCTCATTTCAAAGGATGTTCCAACCCAGGAGGGAGGGATCTTTCAAGACAAGCATGGGAAGCACACCTCCGTAGAGAACAACAACGAAAACGTGAGTTACTCTTTGGCCTTTAATGGTCAAGGCTAACAAGAAATGAAGATAAAATTTTGAACATTTGATAGCTTAATAGTCATGAATATATGTGTCAAGGACAGGAGAATGACAATCCTGGGTTATTTAAAAACATCGCACATCAGGTGATTGATTTCATTTTATACAGGTCTACGCTAATGTGTCTAAGGTAAACTTTCCTTCACCAAATTTCCTTAAAAATTGTATTTTGCTCGTAAGGAGCTCTTCTCAGACAAAGCATTCATTAAAAGAGAAGACATTAGGGGGGCTTGGGGGGCTCTGTCTGTTAAGGACTGCCTTCAGCTCAGGTCATGATCCCAGGGTCCTGGGTTTTCGCCCCACCCCGTGCTGGATCCCTGTTCAGCCTGCAGTCTGCTTCTCCCTCTTCTTCCTCTGTGCCTTCCCCCACCCCCACTCATCCTCACTCTCAAATAAATGAATAAAAAATCTTTAAAAAAATAAAAAGTAAGAGAAAACGTTACACTTAGGTAAAAATTCGAGAGCGAAGAGAACAGATAAAGAAGAAACGATGTCTTCTTTGTTTCCCTTTGTTTCTTTAGTTCTTGGGATTCTTTGAAGATACACATCTGTACATCCGTTTTACTTTTGTTTAACAGATATGTTGCTTAATGGTGGCAACAAAGTGGAGACATCAGGAATCCTAGTGTTTCGGATGATGATGCTTATGACAGATACAAATTTGCATCACTGTGAAGGATTCTTGCTGAGAAGACTTACATCCTTAGTAACAGATGCCGGGGTGCATACTAACCTAGCACCAAGCCTGCCTCCACATGCTTTATTTGAATGAAGACACTAGAATTAGCTTGAAGATCTTCTGTTTTTAACTTTTGGTGTTTATGATTCATCTTTCCTTTTTCTTACAAATGAGAATTTTATGTGAAAATAACTACTTGCCATGCCCTTTGCTGATGACAGGACCAGGGTATCCGTGCAGCTTGTTCCCAACATGTGATGATTAAAAAAGAAAAACAGGAAAAGCAGAAGCTCCATTTACCTCCAATATGGGAAAAATCATCTATCAAAGTTGATGCTTTCTAGACTCTTCGATTTTTTTTTTCATTTAGAAATGGGAGCACCTGGGTGCCTCAGTTGTCTGCCTTCTACTCAGGTCATAATCTCAGGGTCCTGGGATCGACCCCCCGCATAGGGCCCCCTGCTCAGCAGGGAGTCTGCTTCTCTCTCTCCCTGTGGGCTTGCTCTGTCTGTCTCTCTCTCAAATAGATAAATAGATAAATAAATAAATCTCTTTTAAAAAAAGAAACATTAGAAATGACATCTCTTGTGTCATTAAATCTTCAAACAATGACTTTAACAAATTTATCATTCAATCTACAAATGTACTATTAACTTAAAAAAAAAAAA